>OX352774.1:158219886-158302549 GCA_947095535.1 Poecilobothrus nobilitatus | reverse complement strand
TGAATCCGCCTATTATTATTACTATTTTGCTAACAGTGACTGAAGCTGTCACAACAGTTACAACATGTAGTAATAGTATATAGTACTACATGAGGTAATTATTGAAGGCAACCCCCACTGTTACTGTAGCGGCTACTATTATTGCCATCAGTGGATTACAACGTGCAGCAGTATATAACACCTTACTTGCATGATATAACCAAAGATTTATTGGCCTGTAGCAGCTATCATTATTATTACTAATATTATTATTATTATTATTATTATTATAATTATTGTTATTATTACTATTACTATTATGTATTATTACTATTATTATTATTATTGTTATTATTTTACTACAGTGTCAGCGCCATCCGTTGATCACAACGTGCAGCAGTATATAACACCTTACTTGCATGATATAACCAAAGATAGCCCCACTGTAGCAGCTATTATTATTATTACTATTATTATTACTATTATTATTATAATTATTGTTATTATTACTAGTATTTTTGTTGAATTTTTTCTCTGGATTAGGACTGAATAAAACACAAAAAAATTTATCTTTGCGCCAACGTTTCGCATATTTTCTATACTTTTTTCAAGGCTAAAAAATTTTTTAAGAACTTTATATATTGTTTTTTAACTCATTAACATTTTACAATTACCTCCAAAAAAGAGATTTCCATACCAAATTTAATCAAAGATTTGGAATATAATATTTCAATATTTGATATACAAGAAGACCAAAAAATGATTTTAAGAAGTAGGGCAATAAACATTTTAAATAATTTTTATATTAATATTAACCAAATTCATAAATACGATCCCATACTTAAAGACTACAATATAACTAAACTTTTCTAAAAAGATAATGAAGATTTACTAGTTCTGAACAGTGATAAAGGAAATAGTACTGTCATTATGTATAAAGAAGAATATTTAAATGCTATGAACGAATTATTAAAGGATGACCAAATGTACAAAATTTTAAAGAAAGACCCTACAGCAATGTTTAATAATAGAGCTAAAGAACTTATAGATAAATTACATATCAATGAGCTAATAACGAATGCACAACATAAGTCAATGAAAAAATCGAATATAATAGCTCCAAAACTTTATGGGATGAGGAAAATTCACAAACCAGATTTAGCGATGAGACCAGTTATTTCATGCATTAACAGTCCGTCAAGTGGCATTGCCAAGTTTATTTTACTATACCTGAAATAACTACCAGTTATTTCATGCATTAACAGTCCGTCAAGTGACATTACCAAGTTTATGCATTAAATGTTATTAAATTACATTAAAACGTTCGAATATAATATTAATAATTCAACAGAGTTTGCGCAAGAGGTGAAAAACATAAATTTACCAAAAAATTATATGATAATTTCTTTAGATGTGGTATCTTTATTTACGAACATACCAAAGAGATTATTCATATCAATAATTGAGGACGAATGGCAACATATTTCAAAATACACGAAAATAAGTTTAGATTTATTTTTGGAATTAATAGATTTTATTTTTGATTCGAGTTATTTTAAATTCAACGGACACATCTATAAACAATTAGATGGTAGCGCTATGGGTAATCCAGCTAGTCCATCAATAGCAAACGTCGTGATGAATTTCGTAATTACTGGTGTACTTAAACAATTTAATTTTGTTATACCGTTTGTGAAGATATATGTAGATGATATGATTTTAGCTGTCCCTAATGATAAAATAGACACCGTGGTATCATGTTTTAATAGTGTTCATAATAAACTCAAATTCACACTAGAGATAGAAAAAGACAACAAAATACCTTTTCTTGATGTATATATAATTAACAATAGTAATGGCACTATATCGACGGATTGGTACAGGAAACCCACCACTTTAAACGGAAAATTTTTTATCCAACGCTAAATTTTTTATCCAACCATACACCACAAGAAAAATGTGGTTATAAATATTCTCAACAAAATTTACAAAATTTCATCAAAAGAATTTTTAAATAAAAATATAAACATAATGAAAGATCTACTAGTTTAAAATAATTATCCAATATTTTTTATTAACAAGATTTACAACAATTATTTATCTAAACATACAGATGACCACAACAACATAGACATGATACACACCGTTCCACCAAATGAAAATATAAAATATTTAAAGTTCCAATATATACCACAATTATCAAATAAAATAGAAAGACGTTTTAAGATTTCACAAACAACCATAGAATAGTTTTTTATAATAGTAAAACAGTTTTCAACCTTTTTTCTATATTAAAAGGAAGATAAATTCCAACAATCGAATCTAATATATAAAATTGATTGCACTATATGTAATTCATGTTACATTGGACAAACTAAACAATTTTTGAAAAATAGAATGAATCAAAAATAGAATGAATATGATTGTAAGAATATAAATATAAATAAAGAAGGAAAATCTGCTCTGGCACAACATCATTTTGAACAAGAAAATCATACTTTTAATTTCGATGATGTCAAAATTCTAGACAAAGAAAGAAATTGGCTTAAGAGAAACATTAGCGAAATGATATATATTCAATTAAACTCGAATAACATTAATTTCAAAACTGATACACAAAATTTATCTTTTTTTCTGGTTTTTTGGGTCTGTCTATTTTGATATTTGTAATATATGATATGACAAGTGTAATATACACATAATTATATAATTGTTGTTGTAATTTATTAGTACATTTTGTTCGTGTTTTTAAGCGCTTAAATTATTAATATTTATATAAATTTTTTTTGTTTGTTAAACTCTTTTTTCATAATTTTTTATTTTTTTATTTGTGGGTAAATAATGTTAAATTTACAATTTTTTTAAGAATATTTATAATGTCTAAAAAGTTTATTAGACGACCTTAAATTATTATCTTACAGTAAGATGTAATTGTAAAATGTTAATGAGTTAAAAAACAATAAAGTTCTAAAAAAATTTTTTAGCCTTGAAAAAGTATAGAAAATATACGAAACATTGGCAAAGATAATTTTTTTTGTGTTTTATTCAGTCCTAATCCAGAGAAAAAATTCAACAAAAGATTAAAACATTAAGGACGCAAAAAAGAAAGCTGAATTACTGGTACTATTATTATTATTATTAATATTATTATTGTTATTATTACTACTATTGATTATACGATATACATTATTACGATATAAAAGTACTACATATTTTTTTATTTATGACCTGACCGGGGTTTGAACCCAACACTTGATCTAATCTTTACCTCAAAATGGAACAATCTAATAATTATAAATTTTCCATATCCTTTGTCAACATATCATTTGATTCATATCATCTGATCAACGTTGATCTCTTCCACCCTCCTATGTGTTTTTCTTATTGTGTTAATGCACCTTGTTGTCCTGAAACAGAAAATGTATACCAATTCAATTTTAGAAAGGCAAACTATGAAGCTATAAATAATTTTCTAAATTCTTACGATTTATCTTCTGTATTGAATAATATAGATCTTCATGAAATGACAAGTAAGCTTTATTAAATTATCTTTAGCAGTTTTAGGCAGTTAATATCTATGGTCAGAAATAGATTAATGAGCTTTGTCTTTGGTTCACACGTGTCCTCAAAAAGTTAAGAAAAAATAAATGCTGGCGAAAATATTTAAAAAGAAAAAGTAGTACTGATTATACCAATTTCTTAATATTATTCAACGAGTTGAAAAGTTTATCTGAAGGTATTTATGAATTATATGTTCGGAACATGTCGGCTAAACTTACATCTAATCCAAAAGAATTTTTAAATTTGTCAATACTAAACGCAAATGTGATGAATATCCCACACATAAGAGTTTTAATGGTAATACAAGTAATGATCCATCTAAAATTACTGAATATTTTCGTGAGTTTTTTCTTTACCTTACTCTGATTCTACTTTTTATGCAGATATTAATAATTTCAGTCATATAAATAGAAATAATAATTAAGTTTTTTCTTTAAATGTACACATAAGTGATATTCAAGTAAAACAGTATTTAGATAAACTTAAACTAAACTATTTCCCTGGACCAGATGGCATTCCAGGAAGTATATTAATAAACTGTTCTGATTCCCTTTCTCTTCCATTATCTATTTCTCTTTAATACTTTTCTTAATCTAGGTATTTTTTCGATTATTTGGAAGAAAGCATTTATTAGACCTATTTTTAAGAAAGTTAAAAAAAATATTCTTAACAATTATCGTCCGATAGCTAAATTTTCAGCAATACCTAAAGTATTTGAATTAATAGTTTTTGATTCAATTTATTTTCACTGTTCTAGAATTATTTTTGATAACCAGCATGGTTTCATGAAACAAGTCAACCACCACAAATCTTGTTGAATCAACATCTGAAGGAACGTCTATATTCCTAAATAATATGGAATCGGGATTTCAAACGGATGTTATATATACTGACTTTAGCAAGGCATTTGATATTTTACCCCACAGTACCATTTTATTAAAATTAAAAAAATATGGTTTTCCTGAACGTTTTATTAAGTGGGTAAATTCCTATAAGAAGGAATTTCTACGATTTTGTACTTCTAAACCTTTTCCAGTAAATTCAGTAGTTACACAAGGAAGCCATTTGGGACCGCTTCTTTTTATTTTATCCGTTAATAATGTTACAACCTTCATTCGCCACTGTAACATTAAAATTTACACAGATGATATGAAAATTAAAAAAAAAATAACATGCATAGAAGATGCCAACTTACTTCAGGCTGACCTAAATAATTTCTTCTATTCGTGTAACATAAATAATCTTCTTCTTAATGTCAGTAAATGTGCATTCATGACTTTTTCTCGGCGACTTAATAATATTAACTTTCAATACTCTATTAATAATTCAAGTTTAACTAAAACTAATTCTATAAGAGATCTAGGCATTCTCTTCGACGGTAAACTAACTTCCAAAGACCACTATTAAAGCATAATTCATAAATCGAACTCAATTCTTGGTTAAATGATGGTCAAAGGGATTTACTGATCCTTACACAGTTAAATCTTTATACACATGTCTCGTTAGACCAAATCTTGAATATGCTAGTCAGGTGTGGTCTCCTTTCTATCAATCTCATATTTATTGAATTAAATCTATTCAAAAAAGTTTTATTCGTTATGCCTTGAGAAAAAAAAAACTTTAAAACTTAGAACAGAAGATGCCGAAATGTTAGTAGGAAAACTGTAAGTACTAAAGCTAAAATAAATAATAAAAATAGTAAATATAGAAATAAAAATTTTGACAATAAGAATAAGAAAAATAAGAAAATTAATAAAATTAATAATAGTAGTATTTTTCAAATAATTAAAATTAATAATAGTAAAAATAAGAATGTAATTAAAAATAATAAAATGAAAAAAAACAACAATAATAGTAGTAGTAAAAATATTAGTAAAAATAATAATATTAAATTTAATCAAAATAATATAACAGATAATAATAAACAAGTTAGCTTTAGTAAATCAATAATAATAAACAAGTTAGCTTTAGTAAAAAAACACGAACTAGTACCAAAACACAAACATTATTAAATTCGTACAATAGAAAAACTGATTTAAAAAGTTAAATTTTATCTAACGATAATTTTACCTTTCGTACATCACCACTATACAAAAAGCATTCTTTACTATCTTCTTTTAATAACTCTACTGATTTCTAGAACAATAAACCTTATTTAATGCTTCCAATTGATAAAACTAATAATAATTATACATAGTATAATGACGATAGTGACAGTATCCATAGCATTAATGAGGTTGATAGTATTAGTGATAATAGTAATGACAATAGTATTAGTAATACTAGCTCATTAATCTATGTTACTGAACCGGCATCTTCTTCTGATTTGGGCAATAATGATTATCCTAATTTTGCTTATGGGGATACTAATAAAATTAAGTTGGGCAATAGTAATCATAACACTAGCACCTCAATTGGTAGCACAAGTAAATCATTTCTCAAACCTTGTATGCAGCCAATTACTAGAATGACATATGAGTCAGTACAGGGTGATTGCACATATGCTCTTTCAAGATTTGGAGAAGAACGGGTTTATAATAACGTTAGGTTATTTTTAGCTTACCTGTACAATGATTCTTATAACCGTGTTTTAGAAGGCAAGACTCGAACTAACCTAACAGTCTTAAAAGGATGTCGGAAAAGAATGTAAAAGAGGATATTCGGTCTTTTCAGAGCCATTGTGAAAGTACCTACTATAACCACTTGAATTCATCTCGTGAAAGTTATAATAAGTTTTTTCTACCAAGCTCCTCGAAATGACCTTAATAATATTCCCAATATAAGAACCACATATACCACCAACAATTTAAATAACATTAAAATATTTTATCACAACTGTAATGGTATGAGAGGCAAGTTTAATAAGAATTGTTAATACAACAGGATATCAATTCAGTAATCTCTATCTTGTACTTTAATCTGTTTCAAATTATAGACGCCTTTGTTCCTAAAATTCGGAAAAAACATAAAACAACAGAAACATGGTTAGATGAAGATCTTAGGAACTTGAGAAATCGGCATAATAAATTATACAAGAAACTTAAACAATATCAAGCACCATGCGACGACTTATTGAATCGAATTTAAACAAAAAGCAAATGTAGCATATAAAAATTATGTCACTGATATTGGCAACAAGCTTGTTACTAATCCCAAAATTTTTTTGATTTTGTTAACACAAAACGAAAATTATTTGGGTATCCCAATTCAATGATGTCTAAGGACAATGTGGTTTCCACTTGTCCAAAAGAAATTTGTAACTCTTTTTTTGATCATTTTCAACAAGTTTATCGCCCAACAGCACCAGTTACAACTTCCGCTAATTCTTTATCTAATAGCTCGAATTTGCTAATTACAGACGTGTATCTTTCTGAAAGTGAAATTCTTGGAGCAACTTTGAGCCTTGATATAAAAAAGTGTGCTCGTCCGGACTTAATTCCTGCAATCTTTTTATATAATTGTTCTCACAGTCTAATTTTCCCTCTTCATTTTATTTTCAATAAGTCACTTTCAATTGGGATTTTTCCACAAGAGTGAAAATCGTCTTACTTAACCCCTATTTTTAAAAAAGGAGATAGAGCATCGGTGGAAAACTATCGAAGTATAGCAATCCTTTCGACTCTACCGAAATTATTTGAACAAATTGTCGTCGATAGAATTACTCCTATCATAAATCCAAAACTCAATGAAGAACAACATGGTTTGAAAAAGGATCGTTCCACTACAAAGAACCTTTTGATTTACATATCTGACATCCTGAATCAAATGGAGAAAGGATACCAAGTTGATGCAATTTACACTGATTTTAGCAAAGCTTTTGATCGTCTACACTTCACTTTGCTACACAAACTATCAACTTTTGGCATTTCGAGTTAATTTCTTGAGTGGCTTAACTCTTATCTATCAGAAAGAACAAGAACATCAAAATGTTAAATTTCAAGGTGTATTATCCAGCACAATGGGGGTTACTTCCGGTGTTCCACAAGGACGCCATTTAGGGCCGCTTCCGTTTAACGTATTTATTTCAGATCTTTTGGAATATCTATGCAATTTCGTTTGCTGGTGACCTAAAAATATATCAAGTTATTAAAGATAATTCTGATGCAGTTACACTTCAATCAAGCTTGTTAGTGTTAGAAACTTGGTGCACGTCAAATAAATTGGAACTCAACATACAGAAATGTAAGGTTATAACCTTTACGTGTACACGATCGTTTTTGATATAAGTCAAAATAGATAACGTAACTTTGGAAAGGTTTTTTAGCATTACTGGTTTAGGAATTCTTCTCGATAATAAACTTAATTTTAATCTTCACAATGACCAATTAGTTTCAAAGGCTAATAAAATGATAGGTTTCATTAAGAGAAGAGCTAAAGTGTTCAGTGACATAGCTGTGACTAAATCTCTCTATGGTTCGCTAGTTCGTTCTATTTTAGAATACGGTAACATTATATGGAATCCAGTCTTTCAAATTCATTCCAATAGAATCGAATCAGTTCAAAAGCAATTTCTTTTATTTGCATTAAGAAATCAATATAATCCTTCTAATTTTGCTAATCTTCCAAGTTACCGTACAATACTTAATACATTAAACATACTTTCTTTATCTTTACGTAGAGAATTATTGTCTTCATGTCTTGCTTTTGATATTTTGAACAATAGTATTTCTATCCAATATCTTATTAACAAGTTTAGACTTAACGATAGTGCTAGGCAAACTAGAAATACTAAATTTTTAAGGATTACAAACACAATATAGAGTACGGTAGAAATGAACCCATCAATAGATGTTGTACTACTTTTAACAAAATTAGTCATCGTTATTCTACATCCATCTCCAGAACTACTTTCAAATACATTTTACAACAACATTTTTCCACTTTAATGACCTCAGACAATTAATTCTTACCAAGACAATTATTTTCTTTTTAATTATGACATAATTTAAGCATAACACACTTATTGTACTGCATTAAAATACAACAAATCGGTTTATGTTTTTTATTTAGATCATTTTTTTCTTTCTTTTATTTTTGTACATTTTAAAATTGTAATTATACGCTTTTAGTACTACTTAATAATAAGATATCCAATTACATTTAATATGTTACAAAAATTAATATTTAAAATGTTAAATTGCTTGTCACTGATATCATATTGATTTTTTTTTGTTAATACTTTTTTTTTGATCTGAGTGATTCATATGTATGTAAAATGAATTTGAAAATGTAGTTTAATAATGAATAATAACAATAATAAATTAACTTAACTTAACTTTTTTTTAGATTTCAGTTCAGTTCTAAGTCGCTGTTTTGTATAATTTTAAATATAAAAATTAATTTAAGAATTTTTTGTAACAACCTTGTTTTGGTTTTGTTAAAAAACAAAAAAAAAATGCTATGTTTAAAGAAGGATATAATTATATTTCCTTTTTTTAGTTGAATGTCTGATGTATTATAATGTATATGAATTTCGTTTTTGTAATAATACTTTGTACCTTTTGTAATAAATGTTGTTAATAATAAAGAATGAAGATGCGCAAGGATGCGTCAGTAGATGTTAGTAAGTCATGCTGGTTGAGTGATTTAAAGGAATTTGTGTGGAGGAGTGAGTATTAATTGGTAGGGGGGAAAATAATGAGTGGGGGGTGTCACGTTTGACTGATTTTGATATATTTGTATAGCCTGGAGGTGGTGGTGGAATACCACCTGCAATTTGACCTTTACCTGACCAAACCAGTCCAGTTGTATGGTATTGTTTAATATATTTTTGTAATTCTATTAAAGTTTGAATCCATGAACGTGCCCATTCAACGTGAGTTGGATTTTTGTCTTTCCAATCTTTTAATACACGATTTGTATAAAATTGACCAGCATCATTCATTTCTTTAACTTGTGGACCAGGGGTTGGAGCCACACAAACTCAACCAAGTGCTGGAATACTCTCACTAATTCCTGATAAATGATTGAAGTATGGTGATGTACAATTTTTTTGACGAAAATCTTGTATAGCAGTTATCTGATCATATGTTGGTTTTAACAACTCCATTAATTTATTTGGTGGTGGTTGAGCACTCTGGCTTGCAAGTTTAATATATACGAATTGTGCATCAAAAGCTTTGCTAACAAGAGCTGCATGTTCTGCAACATCTCCACCAATTTTATTTGATACATTTATATATTGGGTTAATGGACCCAAAATGATATCTTCATAACCATTAACACTCATATTGTTATTATCTTTTATATATATTAAATTATCTTTTTCTGATATCAATAAATCCTTCAATCAATTTATCAATAATACCTTCTTCAATTAAATATTCGTCTAAAACAGTTTCAAGGCTACCTTCACCTTCTTCACAATTATTTATAAGATTATAATTATTATTATTATTCTTATTATCTTTATTATTATTTATTTTATTTAAACTATCTTCAAGACGATCAATTCTTTTATCTAATGATGTATTATCTGTTATTGATGTTATATATGGTAATGGTGGTAATTCAGCTCTTTCAATATCAAAACTACGACGTTTTTTTGTTGTGCTGTTTCAATTACTTAATTAAATACTTTATTTGCTATTTCTAATTGATGAGCCGATACTGAACGTTCTAATCTTTCAACAAATTTTTTTAAACGATTTACTTGTTTTTCAAGTTCAGCTGCTACAGAAGGCTTTAAATCAGGATCGCAGTCTTCGCGTTACAAATTTATTATCACAATTATTTTATTTCTTTTTAAATAAATATACACAAAATATTTTTTTTAAACACAAAAACTTAAATATAGTTGAATAATTACTAAAATAAAAGAAAATATTTCACCAAACCAAACTAACTGGAGACTTGGAGAGCCACTTTAATCCGTTGATATTTCTTTCACAATACTGATTTTGATATTTTGAATCAGTATTATTATTATTATTAAGTTCTTTTTCCGAATATGGTGGTTTAAAGTGAAATAAAAGTGGAACTAAACTACCTTTTTCCACACCTGCCAAAATATTGTTTAAAAATACCTGTTAAAAAATATTAATCGACTATTAGAAAATTATTTCTTTTCATGGCAAAGTGTAGTAATAAAAAAACTAAACATTTTTGAATTATCATGATTTTATACATTTATTATACTGAATATGGGTTGTTTGAAATTTTTGTATCTGTGAGTTATATGATTGAATTATAACGTTATATAATAAAAAAAGATATTGTTAGTTATAAAAATGTTATATTGAGTGTAGTAAAATAAGGTGTGATTTTGTTTTTAGGGAGAATAATAATGTTAAATAAAGGTAAGTATAAAAATAGGTATATAATATGTTTTTTATAAAAAATTTAAGGGGAATAATAATATTAAATAAAAAAAAGTATAAAAATAGGTACATAATATGTGTTTTTATACCCGTACGATAAGATCGGGTATAATAAAATTACTCCTCCGTTTGTAACACCTCGAAATAAGCGAGCTAGATATACCTTCAAAGGTATGGATCGGATCAGAAAAAAATTCTAAGACTTTTGAGCCATGTCCGTCCGTCCGTCCGTCCGTCCGTCCGTCAGCACGCTAACTCAAAAACTAAGAAAGCTAGAATCTTGAAATTTACACAAAATATTCTGGGAGTAATTTGTAGGTTCCCAATTTTTTTTGGTTGAGTTTGGACCAAAACTTAGGGTAGCTCTCGAACACCTAACTTTTAGATCCCCACATTTTTTTTGAAATAGAGCTATGAAATTTTAACTGCTGATAGATTTCACAAAAATTAATTTTATTTTTAATAACTTTTTTTTGTAGCCCCACCCGTTACGGAGCTACAGCTCCCCAAAGGTTCAAAAAAGCTCTATATTTAAATTATTATAGCACAAGTTGTATAAGGTATATCTTCATTTTGAAAACGCCAAACGATTACTACTTTTATTAGTTTTAAAAGTATATATACAATAAATATATATTTGTGGCATACGGTGTCTTAATTTACCGTTATGCGAAACTCAAATTTTGCAAAATCCTTTAACCCTTCTATCTTCTAAACGGTTTAAGTTGGAAACTTGAAATTTTGACAGAAGTTAGATCTTTGAAAATAAGTATGAGTCATTTCAGAAATGTTTGTATCACCCCCCGTTTAGGAGCTGTAAGGGGTCAACTGAAAAGTTCCTATTTTTAAACACCTGTAACTTGAACACCTGTTAAAATTTTTTTGAAGTAATACACAAAAATTAAAGCTTCAACATTATACTCTTATTTCTGTTAACAACTTTTTTTAATAATATAGGGTTACTTTATAATTGACGAAAGTGTTACTTGATTTTTTCAAATTTTCTAACAAATTTCTTTTTTTTTACTCGATAATTTGAAACTGTTGTGGATATAATGCGTAGTACAAAAAAATGTAAATAAATAAACAACATAACGGTTGCTTGAAGAATTTTTATTTATATGATATTGATATATATACATACTTATATAATATCATGTTTATTTACATATCGTATATGTCACTAGTGAATGAATGATACGAGTTTATATGTGTATTATATAGCGCCGTATTTACATACATATATGTATTTTATTGTACATATAAGAAATTATTCTGTCAATGGAATATTTAAATATAATATAATATAATATTTAAAATTATATTTTTTATTTTGTACTAAGTAAATTTAATATACATTTACCGCTTAGTATTAAAAAAAAAAAAAGTTTTGAAATTGATAATTGATAAACTTTGAAAAAGTTTTGGATTGATAATCGTTATGTGGAAGGTTAGAATCTGCTTTTGAAGAATATACATATAAACATATAGTTTGAATATATGTACAACCCATAGTTCTAGAAATTATAAAATTCACCCAAATTATTTTAAAATACTAAAATATTAAAAAAATAATATTGTAAGCAGAGTGACAGGCTGTGAACATACTAACGGTTCGTACGGGTATCTAAGAGTTGACAAAGGCAACTGTATTCTTCCTCGTTTTTTTATAAAAATGAAAAAGGGTATTTTTGCAAAATAAAAACAAGAATGTATGGTAGATGTTATATTTACTATATTTTAAAGTTGATTTTGAACTTAAAATTACTGAAGCAGAACGATAAAATAAAGTTGTGAAGATATATTATATAACAACATACTTTTTATATAAAAATGACAAAGGATATGTTTTTTTGTAAGGGTAAAGAAAAAAAGAATCAAACCAAATATTGAACTTGGCCTTGAATTGTGACCTTGCTGAAACGAAACAGTAAAACAGAATGCAAAATGTGAATAGAGCAACATACTTGAGCAACATATACTCTTATTGAGCAACATACTTTTTTTTTTAAATTGAAAGAAGATATTTTATTTTGTAAGGGTGAAGAAAAAGAGAAAATCAAATATTGAACTAGACTCAGAGCTTACTGAAGCAAAACAGTAAAACAGAATGAAAAATGTAGATAGATACATATAACGCATATTATACGCAACATTCTTTTTTTTTTCATACTGTTCCCACACACTTTTTCGAGCAGCTCTATATGTCAAATTCCATGTGTACATGTTAAAAATTTGAACATTCTTATTAAATCGTACGTTTTTAATTTTTAATTTATCTTTGTTTTATAGTTTGTTTGTTTTTATTAAATAGATATACATATTTAAACAGTTTTTAGCGGCATAATTTTACAATTTGTTGTGTTGTTTGTGTTATGATGTTATGATATAGGACACAATGATATAAAGTGGTCAGTTTTATACAGCGATGTCATATCTTGGGTAAGATCTATTATATTTGGTTTACCAAGAAATTTTTTTTATATTTGTTTTTGCTGTGCTTTTACGAACATTTTTTAAAAGGTTCAAAATAGTGTTTTAGAACAGCTAGCACTTGTTCAATTAAGCCATCATTTTACTTTAATCCGTTGATATTTCTTTCACAATACTGATTTTGATATTTTGAATCAGTATTATTACTATTAAGTTCTTCTTCCAAATATGGTGGTTTAAAGTGAAATAAAAGTAAAACTAAACTACCTTTTTCCACACCTGCCAATTCTGTTAAAAGATATTGTTTTTTATTTCCTCGTGAAAATTGTAAATCGACTATTAGAAAATTATTTCTTTTCATGGCAAAGTGTAGTAATGAAAAAACTAAATATTTTTGAATTATCATGATTTTATACATTGATTTTACTTAATAACCGAGAATGCATTTATCTTTTAGTTTATAATGCCTATGTTATCTCATCCTTTCACAATGATGGTAGCGGGACCATCGTGTTGTGGTAAAACTACATTTATTCGTAACTTAATAGAAAATTCTAAAAATTATTAGAAAATATTGCGACCCTGAAGTAATAAAAACATTGTGTGAAATAGAATTGAATATATTTGTTTAAATTAAGTAATAAGAGGAGAATGAGTTCACCTCAGAAAAAAAAGGTCAACGTAAACAAGAAAATATAAAGTTTTACGAATCAAAAGGTGTTCGAACACGTTGTAAACCACTATTACGAAATGCAGAAGCTCAATCAGAATTTATCAAGAGTAAACATTTTGGAATGCAATTTCCCGTGGAAGAGTTCTATGAACAGGAATCAGGTGATAAAGTATTTATTGATGATGAAAAAGAAGAGAAAATATATTCAAAAGCAATTTCTGTAGCAAAAAAGCAAACAATTGTATGAAACTGATACTGTAAATATTATATTCGTACCTTTAGATAGTCTAAGTCCGCCTCAAAAAAAGGAAAAAACTATAAATAGTAAGGAAATGCGTATTAAAAAAAAAAACGTGCTTTACGTTCAAAAAGAGCTGCCAGAAAAACTCAAATGGAACTTAATTTTTCAATACGAAAAATCAAGTCTACAAGTAGTTCACAATGGACAACAGACAAATAAAGGATGACTTTTACATTACATTACTTAGTGATTCATCTATGAATTACTATCCCGAAAATACATTGTCATCTTTTACAAATAAACTGAATAAATATATGTGTGATTCTAGTTGGAAAGTCGGCGTTTTTCAAATTTATGTTAATGATTTTATTCCAAATACATATGGCGAAGATTGGGAGAAAAATATCCAGGTATATATTACGGGTATGCGAGATAAAGATTTAATAGCAGTCGGTACAACGTACATTCTATATCATAAAAAACAAATGTTATGTGATTGGAAGGTTTTTCTATTGCCGACACTAATTCAAAATATTAAGCCATTTCAAAGATTTTCAAGACAAGAAGTTGAACGACAGCTGTTAAGTTATGTAATAAGAAATTTAAGTTATGTAATAAGAAAACGACGCCAAGTTAAGAGCAAAAATAGAAAAAAGGTAGTTTTGATTAAAATAAGTGAATGTATGAAATCTGAATTGGATATTTTTAAAACACCACCCATTCAGTCCAGCATTTTACGATCTGAATAAGTTTGTTACAATCCTATTGCTTCTTTAGATAATTCATCAACCATTGAATTTGTTTTTCTAGGACATGATGATACATATAAGGATTTATCTTTAACATATTTGAGATTAAAGGTACAAATAACTAAAAACGATGCAACTCTTTGGAATAATGATCAAACAACTGATAAATAATTGATATCTCTACTTAGTATAGTTACATTCATTAATAAAACAATGCAATGTTCAATAAAATGGAAAAAATATTACTCCATCCAATAGAAATTATTATTATAGAGCATACATTGAATCATTACTCAATTACGGTAGTGATGCACCTACAACTCATTTAGAATGTGCTGGGTGGACTTTAGATAAAATAAATATAGCAAAATTAGATAATAATAGTTCAAAAGAACGACAGAAACTTTACAATAATAGCAATGTAGTATAACTTATGGATAAATTACATGTTATTGTTATGATATGTTTAATCAACCTACTCTTTTAGTAAATGGTGTTGATGTCCGAATTTTACTTACTTTAGAGAAACCGGAATTTTAAATATTTCAGCGGATACTGTTGAGTTCCAATTGAAAATCATAATTTACTAATGGAACTAATCAAAATTTACTAATGGAACACGTTACAGTTAATCCAGGTATTTTACTCGCTCATAATCCAGTTTTTTTAGAAAAGTACAGCTAAATATTTTTTCAAAAAAGTTGAAGTAAAATCATTCACTATCCCAATGAATACTCAAAACTTATTATAAGATAATGTTTTCATTGGACAATTACCAAACACATTAATATTTTGTATGACTGAAAATGCAGGAAATTCGGGGAAGCGATCTAAAAATCCTTTCAATTTAAACACTTTGATATTAATCATTTTTATTTTAAACATTAAACAAACATGTTTAAAATAACATGTATTATAACAAACATTTTTTATTTTAAATGAGGAGGAAGCAGACAATTTCTATAACAACATTAAATTTCTTCATTTAGTTGTAACATACAATAAAAGTTTGAATGTTTCGTAAAAGCATATATGTAACAAAATATATTAATACGTGTCGGTAAAAACAACTAACATTAAAAGATGAAATATATTATATATCACAGGGGTATTATAATGTTCAATGTTACATTCATTACTCAAGGCTATTTTTTGAAATACCTATTATGTTAAAAGAAAAAATTTTAAAATTATCACAAACAAACATTCAAACATAAAACATAATAAAAATTTTATTTATATAACTACAATATTGTTTAATTTATTTAATATAATATTTTTCAGAGTTAAATAATTCAATGGTCGAATAAATCTTTCGTCTTTTTTTCAGAGTTAAAGGAACAAACTGTATTTCTCTTATTAGCTAAATTTTATTAATTTAAATTAGTATTTTTTAAACAAAAAAAAAAAGATAAAAGCGATCAAATATATAATTTTATTTTCATTCTTACAATGACTGTGGAAAACGTCTTTATACCCAGCGTAAAAAAAAGCATTCCAGCATGAATGGAAGCATTCCCAGTGAGGTAGCGCTCCTTACCCTATTCCATTCTTTTATTGCTTCTTTTTTCATATAGATGTCCGCAAAAAGAATCAACAAGTTCGTACTTTTACTTCGTAAGCTTTCCTTTCAGTGATTCAGAAAGCACGATTGGGAAGGCATGTAGAAGGCGTGACAGGAAAAGCATGTAAATGCATGATTAGGAAGGCATGTAGAATGCATGACTTTGATGGCATGTATAGTGCTATGCATTAATAAACTATAGAAGATGTATTTCCATCTCATAAGTGTAAAAATTAAGTAACAAAAACCAATTTTTCTTTTAATATATAAGAGTTGCTTTATTTTATACTTTTTTATGAAGCTTTTTAAATTAAACTAGTTTAATTTAATTAAAATTGTATAACTGTAAATAATTTTATCGACGTACATAATATATAAATAAAAAAACAAATAAAAAAAAGTTACATTAATTTATTAACTTAAAAAGTTTAAACATTTTTAGATCAATTTGATCGTTTATAAAATTATCTCGATAAGGATTATAAAATATTAAAATTTTCAATTTAAGCATACATATGTAGTAGTATTCCAAAAACAATAAATTACTTACATTAAAAATTAAAATTAAATTTAAAAATTCAATCAATCAAACGTTTTTGTATTAAATTTATTTTTTTTATAATCTATTTTTGGTGCAAGAAATTCAGCTCTCATTTTCTTAAAATTTTTATTTTTTTGCAGCTTCTGAAATACAAAATTATAGGAAAATTATATATTATATATAATAGATGTTACTGGTAAATGTCAATATGAAAAAACTTACCAAAAACATCAATTACAACCTTGCAGTAGCGTAAATCATAGTACAATGAATCATCTAATAATTTTTTTCTAGCAATTATTATTTAAACATAAAACAATCAGAAACATGTACGTAACGGTATCATCGAAAATAACAAAACTTCATAACCATGATAATATTATGTATGTATATGCATTTCAGAATAGACAAAAAGATATTTCATTCGCTTCTGTTTAAAAAAAAAATATACGAAAAACACTTCAGATTGTTATCTCGAAGGTGAAAGACGTGTTTGGGCTACTCTCATTGAATTAAATTTTTTTCAATTATTACTACATAAATATTTTAAAACATAAATTGTGCATTGAATTAAAACATTAAAATATTTAATTAAATTTCTAATCTAGAGAAAGTGAAAAAGTGTACATTAATAAACTTTAATAAACATTAATAAACAACAACAAAAGTAAAAGTGTACCTTAAAATTTAAAAATTAAAAATTCTATTTCTAAACTGACAAAAAGCTTACAAAACTATAAATTAAAAGCAAGTTTTTTTTTTCGTTTGTATAAGTTAAAATAATATTAGAAAAATCCAGTGCATTGGAAATTAAATAAAAAATATGATAAGATTTTTTTTTTTGAAAAATATAATTGTATAGGAGGACGGTACATAAAAATTTATGTACATCTATTTTTAGAATTTTTTTTTTGATATTTTCAATAAATTTTAATATATAGCTAATAATTTAAAAAAATTTAAATTTTTAAAAATATTTATATAAAAATATTTTCAATTATATCCTTATTTTGTTCCTACCTTGTATAGGGTAAAGAAACCATTTCGTATATTAATAGTATTTTCAAAATCAGAGTGATATCTCTTAAATAAGATGAATAAATAGGCAAATAAAACAAGAGAAAGCATAATAAAAAGAAAAACAAAATATGTAGTTTTATATTTTAATGTTTTGTTTTTAAAATGAAATATATATAAAGTAGTATACTTTTGTACAATGGCAAACAATTATTCAATTCCCTTCTAAACGTGATTCAATATCTGAATACCTACATAAAAAAAAATTAATAAAAAATTTTTTAAAATTTTTTAAAATTTATTATTTATTTAAAAAATTTTAAAATATATATAAAAAATGTACAATTATTTTTTTCTGATTTTTAAAATAATTTTTTATTTTCATTTTTTTTTGTAGGTATTCAGATATATTGAAATACATTCCTAACGTTGGTGGTATTTGTATATACATTTAATCATAAAGTAGCAATATACATATGATTTCTTTATGATTTAATACAAAAATTTGGATTTGTTTCCATTATTTATATGAAAAAGCCTTTGTCGGTTAATAGCTGTCGGTTAATAGAAAAAAAATATATCGTTTTTTTATACGGGAATGAGATATCTGTATATAGTTTATTATCTGTGCATAGAGTATTCACATGGAAAAAAAAAGTTAGACAGTTTTTTAATTTCGTAAAATCAACTTGATCGTATTTTAGTTTATTTTTTTTATTTTAGTTTTTCTTTTTTTTTTTTTTGTTTGTATGTCAATGATGTATGTACATCCGTATATATTTCTTCATATAGCTTTTTCGACTTCTTAAAAAAAGAAAAAACTTCGATTATACCTCTATTTTTTATCAATTTTAGTGGTTTTCATAACCCAATAATAGGTGCAAGAATTATTATTGTAAAAGTATAAAATATGAAAAAAATTTAAAGTTATTTTTATTCCCTCTAAAAAATTTGATTTTTTCTTTTTAATAATGAAATATTTTCTAAGTACATAATTCTTATTATATTAGTGTCGTTTGAATATTTTAAAAATTCAAGCGACAAGCTAAGTATTTAGTATAGCAGATCGATATTTATTATCAGAATAATGATGCACTGTTGATGCACAATCAAAAAGTTTATCAAACAATAATACAAAATTTGCTGTTGTTTCAATTATTGTTCGAATAGCGGCACTCATTTTTCTACTAAATTTTTGTGTTGCTAATTTAACTCTCATTTTTTCAAAAGTATTCGGATTAATATGTTGTTTAGGTAATTTAGTACACATCTTAGTTTTTCCATTTATTTGAACTTCCCATAATTGTATGAGAACTTTAAAGCTTATAATACCTTTTTAAATCGGAATCCATTAATGTATTGCTAAAAGATTTAATTAGGTGAGGAAAATCGAATATGCAAAAAATGTTTTATTATTATAATTAAAAGATGGTTTATCATATGTTATTTCTAGCAACGAAAAAACTTTGCCTAAAGCTTGGTCACAAGTAATTGCCCGTATTGTAATACCAATATCGAACAAAATTCTCAAAATTTTTTTTTAATAATTTCTAAAAGTGTTACAATAGGAATATCTGTATTATATATTTTGTATTCTAATTTTAAAATTTAAAATTGTTACGAAAGGAATATCTGTATACATATGTATGTATATCTATCTATACATCAGTTACAAAAAAATTATTAACACAAAATTTTAAAATATTTTATAAACAATGCTCCGCTACAATTTACATCACATTTAAGCTATATTATAATAAAATTTTGTTGGCCTTCAAATACTATGTATGTATGTGTTGTGTAGAGTTATTTTTTAAGAGATCTATAAAATTACATTTTAAAATTATAAGAACATTTTTTTGAGATGCATAGATAGATATGTATGTATGCATGTATGTTAACAAAATAAAATCAATTTTTAGAGAAAAAAAAAATCTTCGAAGAAAATGAATTATGAACAGATGAATGAAAAAAAAATATTTTTTTGCTTTTGTTTTGTTCTTTGATGGTACACTAAAAATACGGTCATCTTTTTACGAAATAACCCGAAATACGATCTTGGTGTGATTTCAAATCAATGAAATTAACTATGATTTTTTCTTCTACGTGAATTCTCTATGTACAATATTTACTTTATGAAGCAACTCTAATAAAACATAGGCCATACGAAAGAAAAAATTGGCAGTGCATAGCCAACAAAAAACAGGCCATATGAAAACCCAAAATAATATAATCAAAAGAAAAATTAAAAAAAGTAAATTATTAAATAATAAAAATAGCATCATTAAAAAAGAGAAACTAAGTACATATTTGGTAGTTAGGTAAATAAAAACTTAAAGAACAAAGTGCAGAAAGTTTAAAATAATAATAGGAAAAATTAATCAATAATAATATCGAAAACTACAAATATAAATATCAAGATATAAACTCTGGTTTCTTCCTCATAGATACCAGGTTTTATAAATCCACCGAGGAGTTGTATTTTCATACTTTGTAATTAAAGTATGAATAATACGTCTCCTTGAACCAAACAGGTTCTCACAAAGACAATACAAGTATTATTACTCTTCCCTTAGGGAAGAGTAATTAAATATTTAAAACAAAAAATTGCTTAGATTTTCACAAATTCTTTTGGCCTGCTGGGAGATAGGAAACTGTCGCCTAAAAGGAAACCGGGTGAAATAGAAAATGGAAATATCAACATGAGTTTCCCCGTATTAGGAACATCAAAGGCGGACTTCTACAAAAAATGCATGCTAGTTCAACCAATAGATCAGATAAAAACAATGAAAAGCGCAATTATCTTTGCCATTAACAAGGCATTGAAAGCAATCTCAACCAAATTCTCAGCAAAATATAATTGAGAAGGGAACATAATACTGGAAGTGGAAGTGGAAAATCGCAGAAAGGTATAAAAAACCGTCAAACTTCACCAGACAGATGTTGAAATTGATTTCGTCAAAAGCCTCAACCTATCAAAAGGAGACCAACCTATGTTAGCCGGGGAAAGTGCTTCCAATGATAAGATACTTAGGGAATTGAAAGAAAACAACCCAAGTCTCGAAATCGCGGAGATATATCGTTTCCTAGGCAAAAAGGCAAATATAAAGGGAAAAGTAAGCATATACAGTGATAAGCATTACATTCCACCAATACAAACCACCCAAAAATATGAAAGTAGGATTCCTACAAGATTCCTACAGAAAATCATACCCAAACCTAATGAAGTACATGAAGTGCCAAGTGCTAAACCATAGGGAAAAATTATGTCGGACAATAATACTCAAATATAATAAGTATTCAAAGAATATTGAAGCGAACAATCTTAACGCACACAAAATAATATGCATAATTAATAAACGTATAAACTGCGAAAATTCCAAGCTGGAAGCGGACCACCCGCCGAACGATATGAACTGCCAGAGCTACCTAATTGAAAAGGAAGTCCTGAAATTAAAAACTGACTACAGGTGTACAAAAGCTGAAGCCCACAAAATCCGTAGAGAAAGACAAAACAAAAACCAAGCACAACATCAAAAACCATCTACCACTGCAATCAACAAACTAGAAACCACGGAATCAAACGATAAAATACCAGTAACGTCGAAAACACAACGAGAAACAGCAAAAAGATCAACAATAGCACAAGTAATAAGAGAGAATCAACAAAACCTCGAACAATAAAAATTCGACGAGGAACTATTATTATCAATAGTATCTCAAGTTTTTAAAGTATACAACACACAGATAAACAACCAACAAAACAAAAAATCAACAATAAACAAAAAACAAAAAAGAGATAAAAACCACAAGAAACCAGAGTGTAGAAACAAACAGAAGGATCAGCAAACAAGATAAAACTACCAGGTCAGTCCGAAAGGACAACAATCGTCAACATCTACATGAACCATGACGAGCAGATAACCAGACGCCATATAGAAGACATATTTAAGCAAATTCATCCTCCGTGCATCCTGATGGGAGATTTTAACGCAAGAAGCGTAGCATGGGGCGACCACACGACTATAGAAGACCTTGTGGATGACCGTCAGGAAGTAGTCACCATGAACAATGGGAAACCCACATTTATATCACCAAGATATAACAATTATACACAGAAGGTTGGAAAGAGAATTAGAATGGGACACAGGTTACAACCCAAAAGGATATGCCCACATTCCAATACTCATTACGGGCGAAGAATCAAGTATAGCAATTCAGACACACTGCATCTCAAAAAGACCAAGATACCTAGAGAAGAATGCCAACTGGGAAAAATATGCCGATGAAACGGAAAAACAGTGCATAAACATCCAAGAACCGCGAAATATAAACAAGGAGGCCGCAAATTTGATTAAAATAATTAGAATAGCAGCCAACGTCGCCATACGAAGGCAAACAATAACATATGTGAAAACAAAGCCAGTCTGGCGCAACAGCGACATCGAAAAGACGAGCAAGGAAAGAGATAGAATATGGAAAGAGTTAATGCTGAGCTAAGAAAGAAGATTAAAGCCAGAAGAAAAGAAGAATTGAATGAATTTGCTAGCTCCTTTGACGGAAAATATATATCGGAAACCTGGGAAAAAGCTAGAAGGATCAATAAGAGAAGGAGAAAAAATATTGTACTAGAAATTGATGCGAAACTGGTGTGCAATAACGACTTAATAGCCAACCACCTAGTAAACACCTATATGGAGAACATCGGAACAAGAAGAACAGAGGAAACCAGACAACATCAAGATAGCGAAATGACATCGTCCCAAGAACAAAACGTCATAATGAACCAAGAAATCCAGCTCGAGGAAGTCAACAGCGCGCTCAAGAGTGCCAAAAGCAAATATCCAGGGTTGGACGGGATCACTTACAACACGATAAGGAAGGTCAGTTCTAGGCTCAAAACAAGGCTGCTAAAACTTTACAACGTGGTTTACAATTCCTGGAATGTACCGCAGAGCCTGAAAATGGCTGAATTAATTCCGATACGGAAACCTAACCAGGACTCAAATAAATCAAATAATTATTGTTTTATATCATTGTTATCCGTGTTCTCGAAACTACTAGAAAAGATTATCGCAAAGAGGATGAGCTGGTTCCTAGAAGATACATAAACTGACGAAATTCACGGATTCAGGAACATGAGGGGAACGAGCTCGTTGGTGCACGAACTGCAACATCAAATCGCTAGAACTACGGACAACAAACAACACTGTGACCTCCTCTCTCTTGAGTTAGAAAAAGCCTCTGACAGGGTGGAGAAAAACTCAATAATAAACCAACTAAAGAGATGGAACATCGGAGAAAAAACAGCTAAGTATGTGGAAAAATATTTAGAAAATAGAAGATGCCTAGTGAGGTGAACAATGTATACTCCGAGAGCAAAAAGATAACAAAGTGTATTCCACAAGCATCACCACTGTCCTGTCACCTCTTCAATACCTATATCTCAAGCTTGACCGAAGAACTAAAGAAAATCGGAAACATGAGACATTTAATTTACGCAGACAATTTGGTTCTTATTGTAGAAGGGGATAGTCAATGAGAACGGACCCTTAGCGACGGTGTCAGTTGTATAGAAGAATGGACAAAACAAAATGGTGGAAACCTGGCAGCTGATAAATTGGAAATTTTTCACTTCTGGAAAAAAAGATCCTGCAAACCAGAGCACACAATAGTGAACAACGTACGAATCCAGTACAAGGAACACATGAAGATCCTGGGAATTAGACTATACTGCAGAAATAACTTCACAAAACATGTTAAAGAAGTAATAGAAAAGGTCAGAAAGAGTAGCAGCCTTCTGGTATATCTGCAAAAAGAACCACGGGCCACCCATAAATACAGCACTGAAAATAGCCAAAGCGATAGTATATGGAAAAGTAGACAATGGCCTGACAATTTACGGATTCACATTGGCCACCAACCTAGAAAAGTTACAAGTAGCCACAAATCAAACGACGAGAATTGCAACCGGGGCACTCATTATGACCAGAAAAGAGGCCTTATGGGTGGAAGCAGGGTTCCCAACCGTAATGGATATAAGGAACGTCCTCGCATTAAATCTGGTTATCAAGGCCTATATCCATCCGAAACACCCTCTACACCGATTACGTTCAACTCATACAACGAGAACCTGGAATCTGTAACATCCTCATCAATTCGAAAGGCGATTAAACTAACAAACCAAACAGAAATATAATTAAATAATAGCATAAAAACACTCACCAATGAATACTTCTGGAAGAATACTAACAACATAATTATTGACAAGATAGACAAGTACCCTAAAATAACTATAACAGACGAAAACTATAAACAACTATTTTTCAACATCAGAGAAGAGTTCCGATCAGAAAGAGAAATTTACACTGACGCATCTAAAGGCTTAAACGGAGTGGCATATGCCGTAGTAGAGAACAATGTAGCAGTGAGAATTGGCTACATGGATGAAGAATGTTTGGCTTTTACCGGAGGGATTGAAGCGATCAAGGAGGCCATAGAAATAGCGGAGAGAAGATCAGCCAGAACGAACATATACACCGACAGCCTGAATTCCTGATTGAAAAAGCTGGGAGAACACAGAATATCAAATAACTGATAAGAAAAACAGAGTATTAAAGGCGGAAGGTAGGATAAGGCTAATCTGGATCCCTGGATATGTTGGTATCCAGGGCAACACAGATGCGCATAAGGAGGCGAAAAAGGCGGCCAAAAGACCTACGCTTAAAAAGATATCTGATACTTTCAGACAGGCAAAGAATACAATTAAAAAATTCAACGCAAAACTGGTCCAAGAAAGATGGAACAACTCTTTATCATTCCTAAAAGAAGTAGTGCCCAACCTTTATCACCATCGGATGGTCACAACAGCAAATAGACAGACGGACATCAAAATTTTAAGAGTCAGGGTAGAATAGACACTGGTAACACATCACTATAGGTTTGAAAATGTTCCACCCCCTATCTGAAGCTTCTGCGACGGGACACTAACGATCACGCACGTAATAATGGACTGGCCCAACACTTTATGCCGAATCACTGCCGACACTCTAAACTGCAAAAATCCATGAGATTTTTGCAAAATAAAGGAAAGATTCCAGATATTCGATATATGGTAAAATATAAGCACCATCAAATACAAATGGAATAGGAAAATTCACCAGGAAATCATAAAACATGAAGAGATTTTTATGATTTTTTTTTGTAGCTTTTTTCCCAGTAGTATTTATTTAGATTTTTGTATAATTAGCTTTTATTTACTTATAACTACGGAAAAGTTTTGTTTAATTTTTTTCTTGTTTTTCCTTTAGTTAAAGTGAAAAATGTAAAATTTTATAATTCAGTACGTATTTTTTAGTACGATCAAGTACTATTTTTTAAATAATTAAGAATAATCTGGGGTAATGCACTTTATGTTAACCAATACTTGTTTTCTAACAATAGTGAATATAATAAGGAAAATAAATATATTAATAGTTATATAATAAATAATACAAAAAAGCATATTAATAGTAATAATAACAGTAACAATAATAATAATAATAATATTAAAATAACAGAAATTACAGTAGTAACAATAAATATAAAATAATAACATTCATAGAAGACATAACAGTAATAACAATAAGAATAAAAATATAATAACACAGCAGTAAAAACAAAAAAAAATAACAATAATAGTATTAACATAACTATAATAATAATAAATTGATATTATTGCAATAGTAAATAACAGTATTGAAAATAATAACAACAACAAGAATAAGAATATAATAAAAACAATAACAATTGGACAAGTAGGCACTCTAAATTCGGAGTAGTAATCTAAGTAACGAAATAAATTATACCATAAAAATTATGTTAATATATAGTACAAATTGTAAGAATCTAGAACCAACATTGCCCACATCCGAGAGGAAAAGGCGCATAAATTTTATTTATAATATTTATATTATTAATAAAAAACTTTCTAAATCTAAATCTATACGAAAACCGATCTCAAAGATTTCAAACCAGAATTACTGATAATTTTGGGATATCCCAATTCGATGCCTTCATTTTCATTAAATCTTTAAATATATTTCTTTTTGTCTTCTTCTATAATGCACCTTTCATGCCACCCTGAAGCTTGTTGCTTCATTTTTAAGAATTTATTCATCATGTCTGAGAATAATCCTTTATTATTCGAGTCTCTTTTATATTGCAATATTTCATACTCCCATATTTCATACACTAGAATTAATTTATATCCCTTTTTTATATCCCTTTAAGAGCTGTTACAACCTCATCGATCACCCATGGACCATTTCATTTGTATGTGTACAGAATGGTTTTTGGTTCTTTATTTCGCTACAACTTTGACATAGCGAGAATATTAATTTGTTATTCTGTTTTATCGGTAACACAGGCTGCAAAAGCTCTTCTGGTGGTAGTATTTTACATTTAATTATCCATTTGTTTCTTTTAAGTTTAGGGAGGAACAAATTTCATGTCCAACAAAAATTTTCGGTTGACCAACAGTAAATTTTCCATTTTTCACACCTATGGGTATAAAGAACAAACATCTATGTATTTAATTTTTCCATTGTTCTTTACATTTATTATTCGACCATTGTAAAACGCATCTCGTGGATTTAATTTGATATGATGGATCAACGGGTGGGAGTTTATATATTTCCGATCCTTTGCCGTGAGTTGTCTCTGGAATTCACAGGACCACATTTCAATTACTTTGTACCTTTAGAAAAGAAAAAAAATTAAATATTAAAAATATGTTAAAAATATTTGAAAAATTATTAAAAAGTTAAAAATTAATACATACCCCATACTTTTTAATTGCTCAGATTTAGAAACTGTTCTTGCGTAGCTGTAATTTAATGTGTCCTACTTTTTCTCACATATAAAACATGGGTGAGAAACCGAGAAATTACATTGTCTTCTTTTATTTTATTTGCATCTCTTTGTAAAAAATTTCTTTGGCAACATTTATCGCAACATACTAGGTTGAAATTATTTATACATTTATCACACCTAGTTGAAAAAACACACAAGTTAGACTCGTGCTGTTTAATGTTACAAAATGTATTTTCTTTTATGATTTTTTCTTACCAACTTTCCAAATCATAAAATACGTATAAAATTGTGGTATCTTTTAATAATTTTTCAATGTTTCTTTTATCTGGTTGCATGAAATATTGGTGTTTTATAGAAACTTATTTAGCACATGTTTTGCAAAAACGTTCTCCACATGTGTGTCAAGCAGATGATTATTGGCATTGGGGACATGTACCGCCACATCTATGACCATTTTTATTATTATAAGGAATATGACATTCTTCACAATAATACGAACAACAAAAAGCTGCTATTAACGATGCTAAAACATTATAATGACCCTTTTGGTACACAAAATTTATTTTTTTGCAGTATTGTCCTCTCCTTCAAAAATTACTTCACGACCTTTAGTTCCATATACGTAAACCACAATTTTGTAGTTTTTTAAATACGATTGAAAATTTTTTAGCTCTGGAATTCCACATTCTTCATAAGGTATATTAAAACGTGCATCGTTCATTAATTTGTTCATACAGTTTGTATTTCATTTGTATTTTGTCTAATTTTCTTATATTCAGGGGCGTTTTCAACTTTAGCTATTGCTACAACTAATGCTCGAAGTGAACACAATTTATTTTTGTTGTTTATAGTTACTTATAATACCTCTACACTTTACAGATGCTTCGTCATATGTGTTGAATTTCTTTCCTCTCGAATTTCCTCGTCCAACCGGAAGCTGTATAGATGTTACACTTAAACAAAATGTTTCCGTGTTAAAGCCATTGGAATTGTTTTGAAACACTTTGCTGATCATTTCCCAGACATGAAACAGATTTATTTTACTGGCATTTTTATAATTAATCCATCCGGGTACAGCTTTTAAAACCTTCACCACAAAATGTTATGCCGATTTTATCCGTGGGAAGAAGATTCTTTGTTAAAAGTGAAAGTATATCTTCAATTGCATTTTTTATCCAAATCGTATGCTCTACATTGTCGGGAACATCATTGATTTTAAATGCATATGTTTTCGCGCGTAAATTGAATAGCTTCGCGAACGTATTTAACTATCTTAGTAGGTGATAACGCAAAACACCTCTCGAACCACTTCCGCTTTCTTTCGCGTAACATTCTAATAAAAAATTTTTCGACTTTTTTAAAATTTTTAATTTTAAAAGTTTTAAATTTTTAATTCAAAGTTTATGTATATTTTTTATTTTTAATGTCTATATATATATATATATATATGTGTATATATTTTTTATTTTCAATGTCAATATTTAATTATTTAAAAATATTATTTATTTAATCACAATAAAGTTTTAAAAAATTTCACTAGTTTTTTCACAAACACAAACTATTAAATTTTACTAAGTACTGTTCATTTAAATATTTTTTCGTAGCTAACTTGTTTAAGTTTTTAAAATATGGTTATTCAAGCTCATTAATTGACTATGAGAAAAGTCTCATAGTGCACCCTGATAATAGACGTAGGAAAATAAAATAGTGTAGAGGCTAAAAATGATCTTTTGGGGTTAAATGTTCTATAAAAATTGCATGTCTTTTAATGTGACTAAGAAGGAGTGGGGCAATTACAAGATAATTAATATAAATTGTACCGACTTTTCTTATAGTGTACCTGATAATAGACGTAGGAAAATAAAATAGTATAGAAGGTAAAAAAGATCTTTTGCGGTTAAATTTTCTATAAGAACACAATTCTTTCACAACAATATTTTTTTCAAAAGCCTATTAAAATTTTGTGTTACATTTATATTATTTTAAGTCAGTTAAAGATTTAAAAATAAATAGCCACTACAATAAACAGAAAAAACCAAAAGAAAGATATGAAAATATTTTTAGCTATAAATAGTCAAACATTTATAATAAATTTAACAGTTGTACAAAATAACTTATAGAGACGACAATATGGATTTGGAAACAATTGTTTTCATAAATTCTACAGACGAAATATTATTTACAGGAAATGGCGAAGAGACAGAAATCCCTAATGGGCAACAATTCTCTATAGATTCAGCGGTTTTGCCGCCGGCTTCATCAACACATATACCTACAAGCCAAATACCTGTAACCCAAGCTATACAGATAAACCATTTAAAATTGAAAAGGGAGAACAAAAATAATCAGCAGAATTACTAAGAAACCGAAGATTTTGTATGTGTATCGCCGAATAAAAATATTTTTGAAGAATTGGATTTGGAGTTAATTACATCGGGCATTAGAAGGCGTTCCAACGATAAACAGCAATAACAGCCAGTTAAAAAAAGTAAAACGGAGCAAACAATATCTTTAAAAATAATAGCAAAATTTTAATAACTTAAATGAGAACCAGAGAAAGTCGATTTTAGAATGGTGTGATTTGAAACCAGCTGTCAAATACAAAATTGAAAGCACTCTTTTCTAATATTATTCTTCTTATTTAGAATAGAAGAATCTATTATTATTCTTCTTCTGCAATTATTCTTTTTCTTTTTTTAGAATTATCACAAAAGCAAAAAATTATCCTTTTTCAACTTTGTTTTCTTGCTTTTTTAGAACTTTTCCCACAAGGTAAGCATGCAAATATCTTACAGGTGTTAGTTCTGCTTCATAAAATCCACTAGAAATTACAGTGTTTGTATGATCAATCAAATTGTACAGCATAAGTATTGTTTATTTTTTCTATTTTAAAAAGTTCAGTTGACCAATTGGGGTGATGGCCTTTTTCAAATACACCTTTGTTTTTACTTAATCTGACGTAATCTCTAACTTTATATTTTTCTTTTTATTTATAATTATCATAAAAGCAAAAAAATTATCCTTTTTCATTTAGAATCTTTTATTCATACTTACTACTGCCTGTTGAAGATCAAGGTGAAGATCAATATTTACGACACCCCTTTATTTTATATCAAGTATTTTGCACATGTTATTATTATTATCAAAATCAAGTTAAACATTTGCTTTTGTCTTTTTCTCTACCCTTACAAAATAAAATATCCTTTTTCATTTTTTTAAAAAAGTATGCTGCCCATAATATGTACTATATGTATCAATCTACATTTTTCATTCCATTTTTCTGTTTTGCTTCAGTAAGCTCAAAATTCAAAATTGAATTGATTTTTTTTTCTTTACTCTTACAAAAAATAATATCCTTTTTCATTTTTATAAAAAAAAGTAACAATAAGATATAATATATGTATATTATATAATATATCTTCACAACTTTATTTTATCGTTTTACTTCAGTAATTTTAAGTTTAAGGTCAACTTTAAAATCTAGTAAATATAACATCTACCATACATTCTTTTTTTATTTTGCAAAAATATCCTCTTCATTTTTATATAGAAAAAACATATTATGTACCTATTTTTATAACCCTATTTTAATGTACTCAATATAACATTTTATAACTAACAATATCTTTTTTTAAATTCAATCATATAACTCACAGATACAAAAATTTCAAACAACCCTTCATTTATAAATTCAAAGTAACATATAACTTACAATCAACTCTATAGCGTAACGGTTAAAGAGTTCACATTTTAAAATTTATATTCCAATATTAACCCGGTTCAAATCCCGTTGTATTCAATATTTCTTTTATTCTGATTTCAATTTTTCCCTTACTTAAAACAGTATTCATCTTTCTCCCTTCTCATAATTAACTTAATTATATAACTTAATATCCCTCTATTATATAACTTAAATCACGCAAATGTGACACCCTACACCTTACACACAAACACCGATATTGACTAACTACACACAAACACCACAATCAATTATGCACCCCTCACCAAGCAAAGAATAAAGTCACTACACCTACATAACTGGATCAGACAGTCAACTCACATAACTCCACAAATAACTTAAATGATTAGGTCATCTATCAGGTCAAATACCTCTTCCATAACAATTACACCCTAATATTTATATATTCTCTCTTCTTATTCAATATTCAACCCCTCTTTTCATCTATTAAATTTTCTCTATACAAATAAATTAACCCTTTTCTAATTAATATTCATCCCTTCTCTACACATTACATTTTCTTATATACTAATACTAATAACTTCCCCCTACCCCATTGTTTTTATTATTGTTATTATTATTTATTATTATTATTTATTATTTTTTAATTATTTATTATTTATTATTATTATTATTATTATAATTATTATTATTACTGTAGTATATTGTAGTATATAATGTACAGCAACCCTCATATATATACATGTCAAGCGACAATAGAGATACTGGCGTAAGTGATGATATAACATATTAATAGGGGTGTAAACTGGATGTTCCTTCTTAGAGGCACTGACGTAAGTCAGGATATAACATATCAATAGGGGTGCAAACTTGATGTTCCTTCTTCTAGTAGAAACCTCGCTAAGAGGCAAGTAAAAAGAACAAGTAAAGAAAATAAAGATAGAATACAACATCCCAATGGCGACGAGAATAAAAACAAAATAAAAAAAATATTTAATTATACAAAAAATTTTAAAGAAATAATTAATAATAAGAATAATAATAAAAAATAAAATTTATCTAGTAAAGAAATTATAAAAAAAAAAATATATATAATATTTATATATAATACAATTAATGTATGCACATACCTCTAGTAAAATTATAATAAAAAAAACCTAAAATAAATTCATAAGTTATTGAAACAAATCTTAAATAAAAATTCATTGTGCCCGAAAACATCTTTATACGTAAAAACTCATAATGGGGAAGCCGCAAAGCACAGACAGAATTCAACAAAGTTTGGAAGAACCGATAAGATCAATGCAGGATCGCTCAGTCTTAGCAAACTTTGTGCTTATCACAAAACAATTTGATGCAAGCACGGACGATTGGCAAATTTACAAGAAAAAGCTTATGCATTTACTGAAGATTACTGGGGTAGGATCAGATGACAAGGTTAGTGTCCTAGTTGCAATCTTATCATCTGATGTGTACAAGCTTATGAGGGATTTATGTACACCGCATAAGCAGGATGAAAAGGTATTTGAGGATCTAGCATTACCTAAAAATAAAAAATGTCTGGAGAGAGAGCAGGGAGTTCAAAATGATGCTGATATGATGTCGCAGTGGTATGCTCGAGTAATGGAGTTAGCTGCAACTTGCCATTTTCAGCGAGAAATAGATGTATTCATAAAAACAAAAGTTATATGTAGAGCAAAACCACACATTTATCAGCGACTATCGGAAGAGCCAGCAACAGTCGACATTCAACATCTGTTAAAAATAGCCCAGTCTAGAGAGCTGACTTCAAACAACAATACAGATAACAACAACACAATTGCTTTTGTAAACCACAAAAATGCTAAACAAAATTATCAAGTCAAGTGCTACATATGTGACAGAACTGGCCACAGTCCACACACGTATCCATATAAAACATACAAATGTATGAATTGTGGAAAAATTGTCATTTACATTTAAAAGCTGCCTACAAAAATAAAAGAAACATAAAAAATGTAGAGGAATATCAACCATCAACATCATCGTCATCATTAGTTTCATCAACATATCCAGTAAGACATAAAAGAAAACAAAAACAATTATTATATAGAAACAATTAAAACTTCAAAAAAAGGAAAAATTTAGTTAAATCAAATAATATTAATAATAATTAAAATAACTTTAAAGAAATTTTGAATGAATCTTTTTGGATTTTAGTAAAAGTAAATAAATTAAATTGCAAATTTGAACTGTATAGTAGAGCAGCAATATCAGAAAGTCCTAACAAAGTATACCAAGAAAAATTTTAAAATTTGGAAATCCATCCATCCAGTAGCAAGATAACAACAAATGGAGGTGAAAACCTACACTTCTAGGGATATTTTATTGCAAACATAAAATTTACCCGAGTATTCAAAATATCAAAATATATGTAATTCCAAATGCCGGCAAATATTCCAGGTAAAGATTTTTTTTAAAATTCTTTTTCTTTATTTAGAATTATCACAAAAGCAAAAAATTATCCTTTTTCAACTTTGTTTTCTTGCTTTTTTAGAAATTTTTCCACAAGGTAAGCATGCAAATATTTTACAGGTGTTAGTTCTGCTTCATAAAATCCACTAGAAATTACAGTGTTTGTATGATCATTCAAATTGTACAGCATAAGTATTGTTTATTTTTTCTATTTTAAAAAGTTCAGTTGACCAATTGGGGTGATGGCCTTTTTCAAATACACCTTTGTTTTTACTTAATCTAACGTAATCTCTAACTTTATATTTTTCTTTTTATTTATAATTATCATAAAAGCAAAAAAATTATCCTTTTTCATTTAGAATCTTTTATTTATACTTACTACTGCCTGTTGAAGATCAAGGTAAAGATCAATATTTACGACACCCCTTTATTTTATATCAAGTATTTTGCACATGTTATTATTATTATCAAAATCAAGTTAAACATTTGCTTTTGTCTTTTCTCTACCCTTAGAAAATAAAATATCCTTTTTCATTTTTTTAAAAAAAGTATGCTGCCCATAATATGTACTATATATATCAATCTACATTTTTCATTCTGTTTTACTGTTTTGTTTCAGTAAGCTCAAAATTCAAGTCCAAGTTCGATATTTGAATAGATTTTTTTTTTCTTTACACTTACAAAAAATAATATCCTTTTTAATTTTTATAAAAAAAAGTATGTTGCGCATAACAATAAGATTTAATATATATATGTAATATGTATATTATATAATATATCTTCACAACTTTATTTTATCGTTTTACTTCAGTAATTTTAAGTTTAAGGTCAGCTTTAAAATCTAGTAAATATAACATATACCATACATTTTTTTTTATTTTGCAAAAATATCCTCTTCATTTTTATAAAGAAAAAACACATATTATGTACCTAGTTTTATAACCCTATTTTAATATACTCAATATAACATTTTTATAACTAACAATATCTTTTTTTAAATTCAATCATATAACTCACAGATACAAAAATTTCAAACAAGCCTTCATTTATAAATTCAAATTAACATATAACTTACAATCAACTCTAATAGCGTAATGGTTAAAGAGTTCACATTTTAAGATTTATATTCCAATAGTACCCCGGTTCAAATCTCGTTGTATTCAATATTTCTTTTATTCTGATTTCAATTTATCCCTTACTTAAAACAATAATCATCTTTCCCACTTCTCATAATTATCCCCTCTATTATATATCTTAAATCACGCAAGCGTGACACCCTACACCTTACACACAAACACCGATATTGACTAACTACACACAAACACCACAATCAATTATGCACCAACCTTCACCAAAACAAGAATAAAGTCACTACACCTACATAACCAGATCAGACAGTCAACTCACTTCCCTCCACAAATAACTTAAATTATTAGGTCATCTAGCAGGTAAAATACCTCTTCAATAACAACTACGCCCTAATATTTATATATTCTCTCTTCTTATTCAATATTTAACCCCTCTTTTCATCTATTAAATTTTCTCTATACTAATAACTTAACCCTTTCCGAATTAATATTCATCTCTTCTCTACACATTACATTTTTATACCCTACACATTAAGTATAGGGTATATTAACTTTGGTATGGTGTTTGTAACCACCAAAAGGAAGCGAGTTACATATGGACATGTATATATATTCTGAATCAGGATCACCTCCTGAGTCGATTTAGCGATGTCCGTCCGTCCGTTTACACGATAACTTAAAAACTAATGAAGCTATCTTGATGACATTTATATAATTGGTTACTAATTACGAAAGAAAAGCTAAGTTCGAAAATCCGTCCATGGACAAAATCCGTCCATGGGTTTGGATTCTGGAAGCTTTCGAACGAGCACCAGAGCAAATGAGATTATCTCCAAAACCAACAAAGATAGAACCTTTAAATTTTGTACAATGATGTTCCTTCCAGTTTGATTTATGTCTATAAAATTTAAGAGGATGTGGTCCATGGGTTTGGATTTTGGAAGCTTCCGAACGAGCCTCAGAGCAAACGAGATTATCTCCAAAACCAACAAAGATAGAACCTTTAAATTTTTTACAATGATGTTCCTTCCCGTTTGATTTATGTCTCTGCATTTTAAGGGGATTTGGTCCATGGGTTTGGATTTGGAAGCTTCCGAACGAGCACCAGAGCAAATGAGATTATCTCCAATACCAACAAATATATAACCTTTAAATTTTGTACAACGATGTTCCTTCCCGTTTGATTTATGTCTCTGAAATTTAAGAGGATATAGTCCATAGGTTTGGATTAAGAGGATATAGTCCATAAGCTTCCGAACTAGCACCAGAGCATATGAGATTATCTCCAAAAACAACAAAGATATAACCTTTAAATTTGGCAGAATGGTGTTCTTTCATGTTTGATTTAGGTCTCTGAAATTTGAGAGGAGTTGGTCACTGGGTTTGGATTTTGGAAGCTTCCGAACGAGCCCCAGGACAAACGAGATTATCTCCAAAATCAACAAAGATAGAACCTTCAAATTTTGTACAATAATGTTCCTTCCCGTTCGATTTATGTCTCTGACCTTTAAGAGGATTTGGTCCATGGGTTTGGATTTTGGAAGCTTCCGAACGAGCCCCAGAGCAAATGAGATTATCTCCAAAAACAACAAAGATATAACCTTTAAATTTGTCAGAATGGTGTTCTTTCATGTTTGATTTATGTCTCTGAAATTTGAGAGGATTTGGTCCATGGCTTCGGATTTTGGAAGCTTCCGAACGAACTCCAGAGCAAACGAGATTATCTCCAAAATCAACAAAGATAGAACCATACATTTTTTACAATGATGTTCCTTCCCGTTCTTTTTATGTCTCTGAAATTTAAGAGGATTTGGTCCATGGGTCTGGATTTTGGAAGCTTCCGAACGAGCACCAGAGCAAATGAAATTATCTCCAAAACCAACTAAGATATGATAACCTTTAAATGTGGCAGAGTGGTGTTCTTTCATGTTTTATTTAAGTCTCTGAAATGTGAGAGGATTTGGTTCATGGGTTCTTATCTTGGAAGTTTCCGAACGAGCCCCATAGCAAACGAGTATATCTCCACAACCAACAAAGATAGAACCTTTATTTTTAGTACAAGAGTGTGCTGTTATGTTTCCTTTTCTATAAAATTGGAAACTGACATTTGAAAGAATTTGAACCATGGGTTCGTATTTTGGAAACTTCCGGACGAGCACAAAAGCAACGAGCATATCTCCAAAACCAACAAAAGTAGAACCTTTAAATTTAGTACAATGGTGTTCTGGCATGTTTTCTTTATGTTTCTGAGATGGATTCGATGAATTGGAGTGGCAATTCGGGTACCTGACACACACCTCCCAAGGACTAACGATCTTCGAAATTAATAAAGATAGAAACTTAAAATGTTTTACAAAGGTTTCAAGCATATTCCAAGAGGATGCTTCTTTTACGTTCCTGAAATTCGAGTTGAATAAAACAGAAAAGGGAAGAAGTTGAAGCAGTAGCCAAAAAAACTTGTGGATTTTTAATTTAATTCGAATTATTCGGGTGTAGGGTATTAATAAGTCGGTTGCATCGACTTAATGTTACATTTACTTGTTTTATACTAATAACTCCCCCCTACATTAATATTTCACCCTTACACACATATATTAAAATCACTCAAACGTAAGACTCTCCTACTTTCTTGATATTCCCACACACCATATACACTAATATCTCACCCATATACAAATATATCAAAATCATTCAAACGTCACACTAATACTCATTATTCTTCCTCCTACCAATTAATACTAGTAGTATGGATATGTCGGTTCTGGTGCAGAAGGAGTTTTTTTAAAGCTTTTAGTCCTCCTAAAAGTATGCAAAAAAATTTATTTGCATACACTCGTCCAAAAAGTTTGTAAGTAAGTACATTCTATTATAACAATTTGAGTTCTCCTAACCTTATGCAAAAAAATTAGTAGGATGAAGATATGAAAAGTTTTTAAAGTTTGGTTTAAATACAAAATTATTATTATTAAAGTTTCTCCATTTTTACCAAAAGTCAAATTTACATTCTATTATAACAATTTGAGTCCTTCTAACCTTATACAAAAAAGTTTATTTGTCTACACTCGTCGGAAAGTATGCAGAAAAACGTTATGATTCTTGCTGATTTTTTAAATTTATAAAATAATTTAAAATTTAATTAAAAGTTATTGAATATTTTAAATTAAACTTAGTGGTTAGTATATCAATTATGTTTTAATTTAAAATTTAAAAAGCTTAAGCTATAGTGCTGAATATTGGTAAAAATTGGTAAGCCGTGGTCATGAAATACAAATTAAAAACGTGATCAAGTTCAAGTTCAAGTTAAAAGTAAAAAAAATTAATAAAACCTAGGTTTAAAAAGTTGTTTTTTAATATTAAATTGCATTGCATTAAACAGCATTGCATTTCTTACTAAAAGTTTATAAATTATTTTTTCATTAAATAATATCTTGTATAATATCTTATCCATGAATCATTTTTTTTATCAAAGCCAAGCCACCTAACCAAAACTTGATTTCCTTTTTTTCTTATTATTTTTTCTACAAGGTAAACATTAGGAAGTTTAACAGATGTAAGTTCAGGTTCATAAAATTGCCTTTTATTGGTTTTTGTGTGTAATCAAGTAAATTGTATGTTATTGGATCAGTTCTTTTTATTTTTGCTATTGTATAAATTTCTGTTGACCAATTAGGTTGATAACCTTTTGCAAATATACCTTTAAATTTACTTATACGAACAAAATATCCAACTTTGTATTTTGCTTTTCGGAATACTTTTAATTTATTGTAGACAGTTTTTAATAGCAATTTCTCATTTTTCTTTGTAACCTTTTTAGGTGGAAGTTTAATTGTATGATGATATGTTGAGTTATATTTTTCTATTAGCGATGGTAGAATAGTTAACCATTTATATGTGCCTTGTAAACTAAATTGTTTCCACATCGTGTTTTTTAGGGTACGATTAAAACGTTCTACAATTAATGCTTTTAGTTCTGAATATATATGATAATGGTTTTTTTATTTTTCCTCATTAAATTTTGAAATTTTTTGTTGAAAAATTTCGTACCTTGATCAGATTGTAAATTTTTTGGTTTTTTACCAGCACGCTTAAAAATATTTTTCATTGCTGTTAAAACATTATCAGCGCTTTTGTTCTGATCAGCGCACCGGTTCAGCATACGCAAATTTGGAAAATGTATCAATAACTGTTAATAAATATTTATATCCCTTATTGAATTTTGCATATGGAATCATTTCAACCAAATCAATTTGCCAAGTATCATTTAAACCCTTTTGAATAAATTTTCTTCGTGTAAATTTTCTTCTAGCACCTCTATGAATTTCTGACACAACTTGTAACCTTGACATTATTCTCATACCATTTAATTAAATTCTCTAAAGTGATTCTATAATTTTCTATTGTATGACATTCACATGTGTCTGGTCCAGAAGTAGAACTATCATATGCCCATGGACAAAGGGCAAAATGAGTACCATAAATTGAAGTGTACTTATTTACTCCAGAACAATTTTTAATGTGTTTAAATAGATGTAATATTAGTTTCTTATGATCATTTAATAAGACGGAGGAATATATATTTAAGAACTCCTCTACTTCCATAAATCAAAATGAATGTACCAAGAATATGTTCGCTGCTTTTATATTAACTTTCAATTTGTATTTTAAATTCAGTTTCTCATCAAACACAGATCAAAAATGATTAATTTTATTCATCCATTTACAATGATGATAGCAGGACCATCTGGATGTGGAAAAACAACATTTGTGTGTAATTTAATTGAAAATATTAACAGATTGATTTACCAAAAATTGAAACAATAAAATGGTGTAACCCAGAAATTTCTGCTATTCCGAACAATATTGATTTTCCTGATATAGACTTTTACACCAGTATTCCGAAAGAGTTTAGTGGGAATAAAAATAGACCTACTTTAATTGTTTTAGATGACTTAATGTTAGATTCTGCAAATAAACAAGTATGCGAACTATTTACTAAAGGTTCGCACCATCGTAATTTATCTATTGTATTGTTAACGCAAAACGTTTTTTATCAGGGGAAATTTTCAAGAGATATTTCATTAAATTGTAAATATTTAGTGCTTTTTAAAAACCCTCGAGACAAATCGCAGATTTTTCCTCTTGCTAGACAACTATATCCAGAAAATATAAACGATTTCTTGAAAGTATATAATGAGTCAACATCAAAACCACATGGTTATATTGTGTTGGATTTAACACAAGACATTAACGACTTATTTTGTATTAGAACTAATATTTTTTCAAAAGAATATTGTATGTGCTTCTGTGATTTGAACAACAGTTGTCAAAAATATGAAACGATTGAAGAAAAACGAACATATATTACATGTACTAGGAAAGTGCAACAAGAAGATATTTCGTGAAAATATTCTTAAATATTGTGATGATGATATTATAAAACCTATTGCTGAAATTGCAATCAATATATTAAATGGAAATAATAAAATAACACCAACACAAAAAGGAAAATTAAAAAAACATAAAAAAAACAATTAAGATTCCTAGCCTGTGCAAAGAAGAGTATAAAAGCCAAACGAAAAATTTTAGTTCAACATGGTGGATTTTTACCAACTTTAATAGGAATTATATTATCTGGTGTAATAGGAAAATTGCTCAGTAAGCCATAATGCAGCGAATGATTGTTATGTTACCAGAAATATTTTCAAAATTTAGTAAATTATTTCAAGATGATAAAAATTTGGATATATTAGATCAAAAAATGAAAAAAGTTTTATATGATAAAAAATTAAAACCATTGCAAAAATGGTACTTATAAGACAAGCAAAAAGATTACCAGACAAGGCTAATAATCTTACATTTGATACAGGTACTCAAACAAAATTTTTTTCTAAACGAAATGCATATACAGAAACTGAATTTCCTAAATACAAATCAAAGTCCGTTGCCAGAATCAGTAGGAAAAATAAAGATAGACTACAACATCACAATGGCGACGAGGATAAAAACAAAATATTTAAATATTTAATTATACAAAAAAATTTTAAAGAAATAATTAATAATAATAAAAAAATAAAATTTATCTAGTAAAGAAATTATAAAAAAAAAAAATATATATATAATATTTATATATAATATAATTAATGTATGCACATACCTCTAGCAAAATAATAATAAAAAAAAACCTAAAATAAATTCATAAGTTATTGAAACAAATCTTAAATAAAAATTCATTGTGCTCGATAACATCTTTATACGTAAAAGCTCATAATGGGAAAGCCGCAAAGCACAAACAGAATTCAACAATGTTGAAGAACCGATAAGATCAATGCAGGATCGGTCAGTCTTAACAAACTTTGTGCTTATCACAAAACAATTTGATGCAAGCACGGACGATTGGCAAATTTACAAGGAAAAGCTTATGCATTTACTGAATATTACTGGGGTAGGATCCGATAACAAGGTTAGTGTCCTAGTTGCAATCTTAACATCTGGTGTCTACAAGCTTATGAGGGATTTATGTACACCGCATAAGCAGGAAGAAAAGGTATTTGAGGATCTAGATGAAATTTTAGACCAACATTACCTAAAAATAAAAAATGTCTGGAGAGAGAGCAGGGAGTTTAAAATGATGCTGATATGATGTCGCAGTGGTATGCTCGAGTAATGGAGTTAACTGCAACTTGCCATTTTCAGCGAGAAATAGATGTATTCATAAAAACAAAAGTTATATGTGGAGCAAAACCACACATTTATCAGCGACTATCGGAAGAGCCAGCAACAGTCAACATTCAACATCTGCTAAAAATAACCCAGTCTAGAGAGCTGACTTTATAAATTTGCATGAGTTTCCAGTACAGATAACAACAATACAGATAACAACAACACAATTGCTTTTGTAAACAACAAAAATGCTAAACAAAATTATCAAGTCAAGTGCTACAGATGTGACAGAACTGGCCACAGTTCACACACGTGTCCATACAAAACATACAAATGTATGAATTGTGAAAAATTGTCATTTACATTTAAAAGCTGCCTACAAAAATAAAAGAAACATAAAAAACATAAATTGAACACATTTCTGCTAAAGAAATAAAAAATCACATCCGTTCACTAAAAAACAGAAAAGCGCCAGGGCCTGACAATATCAAAAATATTCTGTTAAAAAACCTGGAAAAAAAGGCTTTAGTATACCTTTGTAAAATATTAAATGCATGCTTAAAGATTGGATATTTTCCAGTTGCATGGAAAACTGCTTCTATTATAGCAATCAATAAGCCTAATAAATCAAAATCTGATCCAAATAACTACAGACCCATAAGCTTACTAAGTTCACTAAACATGATTTTTGAAAAATGCCTAAAGGACAGGATAATCAATCATATTAATAATAACTCTTGATTCCAATGGAACAGTTTGGTTTCCGAGCCAAACACTCTACTTGCCATCAAGTGGCTAGAATTCATAACAAGATCAAAGCAAGTTTTCATAATAAAAACTCCACAGGAATGATAATTCTTGACATTGAAAAAGCTTTCGATTCGGTTTGGCATGATGGACTAATTCACAAATGTATGCATTTAAATTTCCCAATATTCTTAATTAAAATAATTAAAAACTTTCTATGTACACGTAAATATTATATTTCGCTTGCTAATGAAAAAAGCAAATGTTTTAATGTAGATACAGGAATTCCTCAAGGTTCTATTTTATCTCCCATCTTATACAATATATTTATTTCAGACTTTCCTAAATTACCAAATTGTGATATTGGTTTATATGCTGATGATACGGCTATTTTAACTTCTTCAAAAAATCCAACAGAAATCCTGCTCAATCTAGAAAATGCGTTTTGTATAACAAATAAGTACTTTTTGAAATGGAAAATTACAATTAACACTCAAAAAACCCAAGCAATATTTTTTACTAGAAATAGAAAACCTTCACTAGTTCCCAACAGAAATTTACATTTAGACAGCGATGATATGCCATGGCTTAAATCAGTTAAATACTTAGGAATTTATATCGATGAAAAACTTATTTATAGACCTCACATTGATAAAACAATAGATAGATGTAAAATGTAATAAATTGATTAAAGCATTATACCCCCTAATCTATCGTAAATCTAAACTCTGCATTGATAACAAAATTATAATTTTTAAACAAATTTTTCAAAGTGTAATGTTATATGGATGCGAAATATGGGGTAAGTGCGCAATAACCTATATAAAACGGCTTCAAGTAAAGCAAAACCAAATACTTAAACTCATAAATGATCTCCCTTTTTTTTCTCGACGGTTAAGTTACACAAACTCTCGCAAGTTAAATTTTTATTCGATTTAATTAACAAGTATACACTAAATTTTTCAAACAAATGCAGATATTCAGAAAATGTTCTCATTCGAAATCTGTATTAAATAAAATCAAAATACTGCATCTGTATGTTCTCATGATTAACTAAATTCATATTAATAAAATCATAGTTTTAAGTTTAAGATTAAGGTAGCCTAAGATTTTATATAAAAAAAAAAAAAAAAACATAAAATACCCAAAAAACTGTCAACTAGGTTTTTTGCCATTTCTCCTAGGTTTAATCATATTATAAAATATTTACAAACATTTGGCCACTTAATAAGTACTTAAAAATATTAAAGTTGAGAAGCAGTGACTGTAACACTTACCGAAATCTAGTTTTAAGTGATATGTAAAAATATAAATTAAGGCAATAAAGGTAAAATAAATAAATAAAAAAAAAAATAATATTAATAATAATTAAAATAACTTTAAAGAAATTTTGAATGAATCTTTTTGGATTTTAGTAAAAGTAAATAAATTAAATTGCAAATTTGAACTGTATAGTAGAGCAGCAATATCAGAAAGTCCTAACAAAGTATACCAAGAAAAATTTTAAAATTTGGAAATCCATCCATCTACTAGCAAGATAACAACATATGGAGGTGAAAACCTACACTGCCAGGGATATTTTATTGCAGACATAAAATTTAACCGAGTATATCACAAAATCAAAATATATGTAATTCCAAATGCCGGTAAATATTCTAGGAAAAGATTTTTTTTTAAATTTAATCAAAAATCTATCATTATTTTTCTTCTGCAATTATTCTTTTTCTTTATTTAGAATTATCACAAAGGCAAAAAATTATCCTTTTTCAACTTTGTTTTCTTGCTTTTTTAGAACTTTTTCCACAAGGTAAGCATGCAAATATTTTACAGGTGTTAGTTCTGCTTCATAAAATCCACTAGAAATTACAGTGTTTGTATGATCAATCAAATTGTACAGGATAAGTATTGTTTATTTTTTCTATTTTAAAAAGTTCAGTTGACCAATTGGGGTGATGGCCTTTTTAAAATACACCTTTGTTTTTTATCATAAAAGCAAATCGTTTTATCGTTTATCATAAAAGCAAAACAATTATTCTTTTTCATTTAGAATCTTTTATTTATACTTACTATTACCTGTTGAAGATCAAGGTAAAGATCAATATTTACGACACCCCTTTATTTTATATCAAGTATTTTGCACATCAAGTTAAACATTTGCTTTTGTCTTTTTCTCTACCCTTAGAAAATAAAATATCCTTTTTCATTTTTTTAAAAAAAGTATGCTGTCCATAATATGTACTATATATATCAATCTACATTTTTCATTCTGTTTTACTGTTTTGCTTCAGTAAGCTCAAAATTCAAATACAAGTTCGATATTTGAATATATTTTTTTTTTCTTTACACTTACAAAAAATAATATCATTTTTCATTTTTATAAACAAAAGTATGTTGCGCATAACAATAAGATTTAATATATGTATATTATATAATATATCTTTACAACTTTATTTTATCGTTTTACTTCAGTAATTTTAAGTTTAAGGTCAACTTTAAAATCTAGTAAATATAACATCTACCATAAATTTTTTTTTTATTTTCCAAAAATATCCTCTTCATTTTTATAAAGAAAAAACACATATTATGTACCTAGTTTTATAACCCTATTTTAATATACTCAATATAACATTTTTATAACTAACAATATCTTTTTTTAAATTCAATCATATAACTCACAGATACAAAAATTTCAAACAAGCCTTCATTTATAAATTCAAATTAACATATAACTTACAATCAACTCTAATAGCGTAATGGTTAAAGAGTTCACATTTTAAGATTTATATTCCAATAGTACCCCGGTTCAAATCTCGTTGTATTCAATATTTCTTTTATTCTGATTTCAATTTATCCCTTACTTAAAACAATAATCATCTTTCCCCCTTCTCATAATTATCCCCTCTATTATATATCTTAAATCACGCGTGACACCCTACACCTTACACTGAAACACCGATATTGACTAAACTACACACAAACACCACAATCAATTATGCACCCCTCACCAAAACAAGAATAAAGTCCACTACACCTACATAACCAGATCAGACAGTCAACTCACTTCCCTCCACAAATAACTTAAATTATTAGGTCATCTATCAGGTAAAATACCTCTTCAATAACAACTACGCCCTAATATTTATATATTCTCTCTTCTTATTTAATATTCAACCCCTCTTTTCATCTATTAAATTTTCTCTATACTAATAACTTAACCCTTTCCTAATTAATATTCATCCCTTCTCTACACATTACATTTTTTTATACTAATACTAATAACTTCCCCCTACATTAATATTTCACCCTTACACACATATATTAAAATCACTCAAACGTAAGACTCTCCTACTTTCTTGATATTCCCACACACCATATACACTAATATCTCACCCATATACAAATATATCAAAATCATTCAAACGTGACACTAATACTCATTATTCTTCCTCCTACCAATTAATACTAGTAGTATGGATATGCCGGTTCTGGTGCAGGAGGAGCTTTTTTAAAGCTTTTAGTCCTCCTAAAAGTATGCAAAAAAATTATTTGCATACACTCGTCCAAAAAGTATGTAAAATGAGCAAAAAGGATTGTGTCTTTGATATTTTAAATTTAAAAAGCTATAGTGCTGAATATTTTAAATTAGGATAAAAATATGAAAAGTTTTTAAAATTTGGTTTAAAAATTTCAAAGTTTGATTTAAATACAAAATTATTATTAAAGTTTAAACATATTTACCAAAAATCAAATGGGGCTTCGGTAGCCTAGTAGGTATGCGTGTGGTGTATTAACCGAAGGACTGTGGGTTCGATCCCTGCACAGGTCGTAAGTGTTTTTTTCTTTACATATCCCCCTTACGACCAAATATAATGTGAATATATAGTATATAATATAAACAAAATAAATAATATTAGTATATAATTTAATAATAGTATAAAAACCTATAATGGCCTTGGTACCCGATGGTTCAATAATATTGCATTACATTTATGTATGTAATATTAATATAAATAAATAAATAAATAAACAAAAATCAAATTTACATTCTATTATAATAATTTGAGTTCTCCTAAACTTATGCAATTAGTAGGATGAAGATATGAAAAGTTTTCAAAGTTTGCTTTAAAAGTTTTTAAAGTTTATTAATTATTCTAAATTTAACTTTGTGGTTACTACATCAGTTATGTTTTAATTTGCAATTTAAAAAGCTCAATATTTTAAATTAGGATAAAAATATGAAAAGTTTTTAAAGTTTGGGTTTAAAAATTTCAAAGTTTGGTTTAAATACAAAATTATTATTAAAGTTTAAACATATTTACCAAACGTCAAATTTACATTCTATTATAACAATTTGAGTTCTCCTAACCTTATGCAAAAAATTAGTAGGGTGAAGATATGAAAAGTTTTTAAAGTTTGGTTTAAATACAAAATTATTATTATTAAAGTTTCACCATATTTACGAAAAGTCAAATTTACATTCTATTATAACAATTTGAGTCCTTCTAACCTTATACAAAAAAGTTTATTTGTCTACACTCGTCGGAAAGTATGCAAAAAAACGTTATGAGTAAATAGCGTTGATTCTTGCTGATTTTTTAAATTTATAAAATAATTTAAAATTTAATTAAAAGTTATTGAATATTTTAAATTAAACTTAGTGGTTAGTATATCAATTATGTTTTAATTTAAAATTTAAAAAGCTTAAGCTTAGCTGAATATTGGTAAAAATATGAAAAGTTTTTAAAGTTTGCTATAATACAAAATTAAAAAAAGTTTCAAAACTTGATGTGAATACATTTAAGTTTTAAGTTGAACAGTTGTAATTAAATAAAATATTATAACAAAACATTCCATTTAAAAATTATTTTGTATATGTACATTTAATAAAAGCGGTTTAAATAAAACGGTAAAAATTATATTGTTAATAATATAAGCCGTGGTCATGAAATACAAATTAAAAACGTGATCAAGTTCAAGTTCAAGTTAAAAGTAAAAAAAATTAATAAAACCTAGGTTTAAAAAGTTGTTTTTTAATATTAAATTGCATTGCATTTCTTACTAAAAGTTTATAAATTATTTTTTCATTAAATAACATCTTGTATAATATCTTATCCATGAATCATTTTTTTTATCAAAGCCAAGCTACCTAACCAAAACTTGATTTCCTTTTTTTCTTATTATTTTTTAAAGAGATATTTCATTAAATTGTAAATATTTAGTGCTTTTTAAAAACCATCGAGACAAATCGCAGATTTTTCCTCTTGCTAGACAACTATATCCAGAAAATATAACCGATTTCTTGAAAGTATATAATGAGTCAACATCAAAACCACATGGTTATATTGTGTTGGATTTAACACAAGACATTAACGACTTATTTTGTATTAGAACTAATATTTTTTCAAAAGAATATTGTATGTGCTTCTGTGATTTGAACAACAGTTGTTAAAAATATGAAACGATTGAAGAAAAACGAACAGATATTACATGTAATAGGAAAGTGCAACAAGAAGATATTTCGTGAAAATATTCTTAAATATTGTGATGATGATATTATAAAACCTATTGCTGAAATTGCAATCAATATATTAAATGAAAATAATAAAATAACACCAACACAAACAGCAAAATTAAAAAAACATAAAAAACAATTAAGATTCCTAGCCTGTGCAAAGAAGAGTATAAAAGCCAAACGAAAAATTTTGAGTTCAACATGGTGGATTTTTACCAACTTTAATAGGAACTATATTATCTGGTGTAATAGGAAAATTGCTCAGTAAGACATAATGCAACGAATGATTGTTATGTTACCAGAAATATTTTCAAAATTTAGCAAATTATTTCAAGATGATAAAAATTTGGATATATTAGATCAAAAAATGAAAAAAGTTTTATATGATAAAAAATTAAAACCATAGCAAAAATGGTACTTATAAGACAAGCAAAAAGATTACCAGACAAGGTTAATAATCTTACATTTGATACAGGTACTCAAACAAAATTATTTTCTAAACGAAATGCATATACAGAAACTGAATTTCCTAAATACAAATCAACATCAACACAGACCAATTTTGAACCTTTAGTTACTGATGATGTGTTTGAATATGACCCTAAAAAAGAACATTCAGATATGGATATCGATTTAACATATTACGATTTGGATGATGAAAATTCATTACAAAAATTAGAACTGAAATGTTGAAAGATCAAAAATTAGTGGAAAGACCATCTCTAAGCTCTGATTATCGAATATTTGAAAGACCGAGTGGTGATAAATTACCGTTGCTGTACCATCTCCTGAAAAGAAGAAGACACTAAGATCGGCCGGCAGTACAATATGCTCAACTATACTCTCACAGTTTCCTGAAACAAAAAAATGAAAACTAAAACCTATACTAAGAAGTCCAAAACTAGGAACTTCATCAACACCTGAATGGACAACATATAAATAGCTCCACATTTTATGTTTTAGCAGAAGTTAACAAAGATGGATAGTCAAGATGACTTCTAGGTAACATTGTTTAGTAATGATAATTTAACACTGTTTCCAGACAACACTTTAACACTTTTTTCATTCGAAAATAAATTACCTATTCACTTTGATTTAAGAAATGGAAATTGGAAAGTTGGTCTTTCAGAAATATATCTGAACGATTTCCTACAAACAGAAGAATTTAACAAAGACCAATGTGCTTTTATCAATATTGGGCAATATAATGTTTACATAAGAAACATTGAAAAACCTCTTGAAAAAATCAAAGTAACCAAATCTATAGGTTACACATATTATTCATATAACGATTCGGAATTACATTTGGATGATTGGAAATTTAATTTTTTATCAACGCTTATTAAAAATATAACTCCTAATCCGGGATTTACTCGCAACCAAGTTTTCAAAGAATTTTTTAATGAAGTTTTGACATATATCTCTACTCCTAAAAATTATGATGATGTAACATTTAAAAAAGTGTCAGAATCTAACCGACGCGATTTAATACGAATATCGCAGACATTTGATGAACATAGTTTTTGTATAAAAGTTAATCACAGTTATAATATCAAAACATTATTAACTGAATTATTTCAACAAAAAAAAAAATATAAAAAATTTCAAAATAAAATTACCTGAACTATTCAAATTAGCTGTTGCTAATAATAAAGATGAATTGAATGGAATGGTGCTGATTTATTCAGATATAGTTGAATCATCTGTTTTTGGAAGTAGCAAAGTGCGTGCATTGAGAGCTATCAACATAGAAAATTGTAGAATACCTACAAATATTGAATTTGAAAATGTCCATTACATACCTATAGAAAAAAATTGTTTTGAAACGATAGCGATTAAAATTTGCAATCAATACCGTGATGCAATAAATTTTGTTTCCAGTTACTATCCAACAAAAATTGTATTACATTTTAAAAAGCATTGATTGCTCCCCAATTGAAACAATATAAATACTACTACTCAAATATGATATCCTGTCAAACATGGAAAGAGCTTACGTGAGATATTATTCCTCTCAAGTAGGTGGAAGAATCACCGGTATTGGGCCTTTATTTCAATTTTATCGAGCTATACAAAAAGGTCGTGGTTTTGGAAATATATTCGGAAGTTTAATTCGTTACTTAAAGCCCGTTTTTACATCAGGTTGGGACTTAATTAAAAAAGAGGCTGTCAACACAGGTAAAAATATTTTTAATGATATATCATCTGGTGCAAACATAAAAGAAACTGTAATTGATCAAAGCAAAGGCAGCATAAAAAATTTACAAAAATCAGTGGTTAACCAACTGCATTCGATGTATGGTGGAAAACGAAGAGCTATAAAAAGACGAAGAACTATAAAAAGACGAGCAATTTCTAAAAAGACACATTTGAAGTCGAAAAAACGACGAAAAAAGCATATTAAAACCTCTCATATATTCAATTAAAAAATGGAATGTATGAAATCTGAACTTGACCTTTTTGCGTCATTAGTCGTACAAACAAGTATCTTGCGTTCAGAAGAGGTAGCATACAATCCTTTAGGTTCTTTAGAGGCATCACCGTCAACTATTGAATTTGTTTCACTTAGAAATGGAGATACATATCGGGATTTATCCTCAACCTACATTTAAAGTTCAAATATTAAGAAAAGATGGATCAGTTTGGAGTGCAAACGATAAAATAGGAACCGGAAATGAAGCAAGGGCAGCTCCGCAGCCGAGTGTTGTAAATAATTTATTACACTCTTTAATTAAACAATGTAATGTAATTCTAAATGGAAAAAACATCACTCCTTCAGATTCCTTATACCATTATAAAGCATACTTAACTACTTTACTAAATTATGGTACAGATTCCAGTCAAACACATCTGGAAGCATCTGGTTCGGAATTGGATAAACCAAATTTAAATGATTTTAACAATTCAATTCTGGTTCTAAATCAAGACAAAAATCATACAATAATTTTGCAATAGTAGAATTAATGGGAAAATTACATGTAGATTTCTTCAATACTTCTAAATTACTCTTAAATAATGTTGACATTCGAATTGCTTTAGCATTAGAGAAACAAGATTTTTTTATTTTCTTTCACGATGCCGATGAAAGCTATTTAAAAATTCTCGAAGCTACGTTATACATGAAACATTTAACAATTAATCCTAGCATATTGATAGCACATAATACTGTATTGGAAAAGGCTAACGCGAAATATTTTTATACAAGAAGTGAAATCAAAACATTTACAATTCCAGCTAACACTTCCAACATATCATTGGATAATATATTTATAGGGCAAATACCAAAAGCTCTAGTATTTTGTATGGTTAATAATGAAAATTTCAATGGTAAAAGATCAAAAAATCCATACCATTTCGATCATCAAAATCTCACACAATTTCAATTATATGTAAATGGAGTGCCTACACCAAACTCTGCAATTGAAACAAATTTTACATTGAATAATCTTTGCAATTCTCGTGCATATTTAACATTATTTAGCGGAACAGGTATAAATCATTCTGATAGAGGACATCAAATTTCAAAAGAACTATTTTCAAAAGGTTATACAATACTGGCTTTTGATACATGTCAAAGTTTATTAAACCAGGGAGTAGTAAAGATTGAAGCAAGACTGAGTCTCCATTAACTTCAACATTAACATGTATTGTGTTTGCAGAATTTAATGCTAATATAGAAATTGATAAAAATCGTAACGTTTACGTAAACATATAAAAAGGAAGTTCAGGCGACCCTTTCACCTCACTTAAAAATGGCATGTGCTATAGTAGATTTATCGTTCTGTACGGATGATAACAATACAATATTTGTAAAAAATCTTGTTGTGGTTGGAATAAAAGAAAAATGTAAAACTATTTCAAAAGAATTAAAGTATAAATTCCCAACCAGAGATTTAAAAAAAAAAGAAATCAAGAAAAATTCGATATAGTGTTGACAAATGGAAAACTTAAAGTTGAATTTTTAACAGCATACATAAATGGAAATACTCAACTAATTGATATTTCTCATTTACAAAACAATAATGAATACACTTCAGATAGAGAAAGTGTTGAAATGTAATAGTGCAACCAGAAAACTATTTAAAGGTGTTTTTGCTGTTGATCAAATACCGAAAAATATTTCAAAATCTGGTATTTTAGTAATAAATACCGACACTTCTGCTAAAAAAGGAACACATTGGCTAGCAATTTTTGTATCAGTTCAAGGCTGTGTAAAATATTTTGATTAATTTGGAAATCCACCATTCCACAGTGAGAATGTGAAATTTCTGCAAAATCAATCAAAATGTTTTATTTTCAACAATAAACGTTTACAAAGTGACTTTACATCAGTCTGTGGCCAATATTGTTGTGTATATTTATGGATGCGATGTAACTGCAAGAGCATGAAACATTTTATTAATTTATTCAATACATCATCCCCACTTAAAAACGATAAAAAAGTACAAAGAATGTTTCGAAGAATTTTTAAAAAAAGAAAATGAAACTAAGAAAACTATTTCGAACTAATATAAATATAAATTTTTTAAATATATATTCCATCAGTTTAAAAAAATAAATAAAATGGAGTCAACATCAAATATCGAAACATTTGAAAAACAAAGCAAAGGCAACAGCAGCAGCAGCAACAGCAATGAATCACAAGAAAATCTCTTATTAAGTTACATTTATTATTTGGATAAAAAACAAACAACAAAAATACAAATTGGATTTAATGTTGAAAATTTCACTGCTACAATCATTTTCCAACGTAATCGTAAAGCGAAATGAATTATTTGGAGTGGTATGCATTTTATCAAGATTTTACAAGCAACCAACTACATAAATTAAATTTAAATAAATTTCCACTAAAATTTAATTATGCTGGAGGAACAATTAAAAAACTTACATTGGAACTAGATGAGTATACCCGATTTTGTCTTATGTTAGACTTTATTCAAGCGTTGATGTCATATAACAATGGAGCCGAATTGAATGCACGAGAATATGTATTAAAATATTTTGAGAGATGTATTGCAAAGAATAAGCTTAAACTGGAACAAGAAGATTTCTATATTCCTATGAATTTGCATATAGCTCAATGCAACTATTCCCGGCTCTTTTATGAAATACCATTATTTATGTCTGAAAAAATATATTGGTCAACAATAAATAAAACAAATATTTTTTAAAACCAATTGTTTTTATTATCTTCTATTAAAAACATATATAAATTCATACAATTTTTTACAGCACATCTTTGCAAATTTTCCGTATTTTGATGGTGGGGACTAATGGTGATGAGATTCCTTAGTTTTTGTAGAGGTGGAATTTTATTATCTAAATTGATAACTTCTACTATTGAATTTGAAAAAACCTTAACTAAAAATTGTTAAAAGATATTTTTTAATTGTAGATATTCTATAAAACCATCATTCCAGTCCAACATATTAATTTTCTTTTTGTTATATTCATTTTGTTGTTTAGCATCCAAATTTAATTCTTCAAATGAATATAGTGCTTTAAACATAAATGGTATTGGTACAAGAGAACCATCAGAAAATTCTTTTAAAAAATATTCTTTATTATTTCCAATAACAAATTGTAAATCAACTATAGCCCTCCTGCTGCTGCTGCTGTTGTTGTTGCTGTTCATTTTATTCTTTACTACTCATATATATTAAAATAAACCAATAGTGTAATAGCAAACAATAATAGCAGCAGCATTAGCATTTTATTTATACTTTTGATTTCAGCAACCATCTGGTGGGGGGGATACCTAAAGATTATACAGAATGCAAACATTTTTCTCAAATCCTCCATCAGATCTTCGGATCTTCAAAGACCGTTTCAAAAAAAAAAAAAAAAAAAATCTGATCTCATCCGCTTGACTATGGGAGAAAACTTGCTGTCTCTCTCTCTCTCGCAGATTGTTATTATTATTATTTTTTTTTTTTTTAATGTATATTTGTTGTAAATCAACGCTAAAATCTGGCAACAGTTGATCCGGAGACATGGCGATGACGTCCGTCGCAGCCCTGTGCCCTCAGCCCCACCGGGCGCTCGGGCACTTGGGCGCTAGATCCCAAGAGCCCGGAACGTTGTTAGAGCCAGAACCGGTCCTCCGGAAGTCAGTTGCCAGAATCAGTAAGAAAAATAAAGATAGAATACAACATCACAATGCCGACGAGGATAAAAACAAAATAAAAAAAATATTTAATTATACAAAAAAATTTTAAAGAAATAATTAATAATAATAATAATAAAAAAATAAAATTTATCTAGTAAAGAAATTATAAAAAAAAAAATATATATATAATATTTATATATAATACAATTAATGTATGCACATACCTCTAGCAAAATAATAATAAAAAAAAACCTAAAATAAATTCATAAGTTATTGAAACAAATCTTAAATAAAAATTCATTGTGCTCGATAACATCTTTATACGTAAAAACTCATAATGAGAAAGCCGCAAAGCACAAACAGAATTCAACAATGTTGAAGAACCGATAAGATCAATGCAGGATCGGTCAGTCTTAACAAACTTTGTGCTTATCACAAAACAATTTGGTGCAAGCATGGACGATTGGCAAATTTACAAGGAAAAGCTTATGCATTTACTGAAGATTACTGGGGTAGGATCAGATGACAAGGTTATGTTCTAGTTGCAATCTTATCATCTGATGTGTACAAGCTTATGAGAGATTTATGTACACCGCATAAGCAGGAAGAAAAGGTATTTGAGGATCTAGGTGCAATTTTAGACTAGCATTACCTAAAAATAAAAAATGTCTGGAGAGAGAGAAGAGAGTTCAAAATGATGCTGATATGATGTCGCAGTGGTATGCTCGAGTAATGGAGTTAGCTGCAACTTGCCATTTTCAGCGAGAAATAGATGTATTCATAAAAACAAAAGTTATATGTGGAGCAAAACCACACATTTATCAGCGACTATCGGAAGAGCCAGCAACAGTCGACATTCAACATCTGTTAAAAATAGCCCAGTCTAGAGAGCTGACTTCAAACAACAATACAGATAACAACAACACAATTGCTTTTGTAAACCACAAAAATGCTAAACAAAATTGTCAAGTCAAGTGCTTCAGATGTGACAGAACTGGCCACAGTCCACACACGTGTCCATACAAAACATACAAATGTATGAATTGTGAAAAATTGTCATTTACATTTAAAAGCTCCCTACAAAAATAAAAGAAACATAAAAAATGTATAGGAATATCAACCATCAACATCATCGTCATCATTAGTTTCATCAACATATCCAGTAAGACATAAAAGAAAACAACAACAATTTTTATATAGAAACAATAAAAACTTCAAAAAAAGAAAAAGTTTTCATAAAATCAAATAATATTAATAATAATTAAAATAACTTTAAAGAAATTTTGAATGAATCTTTTTGGATTTTAGTAAAAGTAAATAAATTAAATTGCACATTTGAACTGGATAGTGGAGCAGCAATATCAGAAAGTCTTAAAAAGTATACCAAGAAAATTTTTAAAATTTGGAAATCCATCCATCCACTAGCAAGATAACAACATATGGAGGTGAAAACCTACACTGCCAGGGATATTTTATAGCAGACATAAAATTTAACCGAGTATATCACAAAATCAAAATATATGTAATTCCAAATGCCAGCAAATATTCTAGGAAAAGATTTTTTTTAAAATTTAATCAAAAATCTATCATTATTTTTCTTCTGCAATTATTCTTTTTCTTTATTTAGAATTATCACAAAAGCAAAAAATTATCCTTTTTCAACTTTGTTTTCTTGCTTTTTTAGAACTTTTTCCACAAGGTAAGCATGCAAATATTTTACAGGTGTTAGTTCTGGCTCATAAAATCCACTAGAAATTACAGTGTTTGTATGATCAATCAAATTGTACAGGATAAGTATTGTTTATTTTTTCTTTTTTAAAAAGTTCAGTTGACCAATTGGGGTGATGGCCTTTTTAAAATACACCTTTATTTTTTTTATCATAAAAGCAAATCGTTTTATCGTTTATCATAAAAGCAAAAAAATTATTCTTTTTCATTTAGAATCTTTTATTTATTATTACCTGTTGAAGATCAAGGTAAAGATCAATATTTACGACACCCCTTTATTTTATATCAAGTATTTTGCACATCAAGTTAAACATTTGCTTTTGTCTTTTTCTCTACCCTTAGAAAATAAAATATCCTTTTTCATTTTTTTAAAAAAAGTATGCTGTCCATAATATGTACTATATATATCAATCTACATTTTTCATTCTGTTTTACTGTTTTGCTTCAGTAAGCTCAAAATTCAAATAGAAGTTCGATATTTGAATATATTTTTTTTTTCTTTACACTTACAAAAAATAATATCCTTTTTCATTTTTATAAACAAAAGTATGTTGCGCATAACAATAAGATTTAATATATGTATATTATATAATATATCTTTACAACTTTATTTTATCGTTTTACTTCAGTAATTTTAAGTTTAAGGTCAACTTTAAAATCTAGTAAATATAACATCTACCATAAATTTTTTTTTTATTTTGCAAAAATATCCTCTTCATTTTTATAAAGAAAAAACACATATTATGTACCTAGTTTTATAACCCTATTTTAATATACTCAATATAACATTTTTATAACTAACAATATCTTTTTTTAAATTCAATCATATAACTCACAGATACAAAAATTTCAAACAAGCCTTCATTTATAAATTCAAATTAACATATAACTTACAATCAACTCTATAGCGTAATGGTTAAAGAGTTCACATTTTAAGATTTATATTCCAATAGTACCCCGGTTCAAATCTCGTGAATAGTGAATAGTTCGATAGTGAACCCGAAGCGGAAAGGACGTATCCCTTAATAATTAAAACAAAAACATAAAAACCGGAAAAAAATAATAAATTAAAAAGAACAAAAAATCTATAAAAAATTTTATAAAAATTTAAAATTAATAAATAAAGCACAAAATTAGTGGAAAATATAAGTAGTTTTTCTTAATTGGATCCCCTTAGCAAGGGATTTCAATAATGCAAAATAATGAAACAAGTGAAAATATCTTAACCGAAAATGAGTTAAAAAACACTATTAATACTAAAATAAACGAAATTATTAATAAAGAAACAACAAAATTAAAAACACTCGGTGCTAAAGGTCCAATTACTAAAATGAAAAAGAACCAAACTGTAGAAATTCGCGAATTAAAATTGATAATCAAAAGATTATCTGATGAAAATGCTAAATTATCAAAAATTGTAATGGCCAACAACGGCGGTGAAGGTACGAGCAGCAGCACTAGCTGTTTTGCATCATTGATGGATATAACAGAGGATAATGAAGATAATGATGATAAAGACCCTGAAGATAACATTTTAAAACTGGAAAAGAGAAATGCTGAAATAAAAAAAAAGAAGCAGAAAAGAATGAGAATAAAAATAAAAACAAACTTAACCATCAGCAAAGAGTCCAATCTCCCAATGTGGGCGAAAACCAACAAAAAAATACGAAAATGCCTCCAATCAGCATTTTCTAAACCGATGTAGGTGTACTGAAGGACACCGTAAAAAATAACCTAAAAAATAAAAAACTTTTTAATAAAAGCAAAAAATGATATGCACGTTGTATTGCATGCCAACAATACAAACGATTATGCGCGTGTATGCGAAGTTTTAAAAAAAACAAATACGAACTACTACACCTACACTCCTAAAAGCGAAAAAAAAATAACTCTGGTGCTTAAAGGGCTGAATAGCGGCTATTCTTGTGAAGAGATTCTTGAAATTCTAAAATTACATGAAAATTACAACATTCAATTTGAAAAAGTAACGCGACTTACCACAAAATATTCAATAAATAATAATAAACCATTAACACATTTTGTGGTACAAGCATCTTCCAATAGCTCAATGAATGAAATAATGAAAATTAAAGCATTAGATCATCAAATAATACGATGGGAAAAAATTTATAAACCCCAATTAACACAATGCACAAGATGCCAACGCTTTTCACATTCAGCGTCCAACTGCAACATGGAATTCAGGTGCGTAAAATGTGGCAAAAACCATACACCTGGAGAATGTAATATCAAAAAAGAAGATCCCAAAGAAGAACTATTTTGTGTACTTTGCAAGAAAAATGGTCACCCAGCATCGTACAAAGGTTGTCCAGAGTTCCAACGAAGAATGGAGAAGCGTGAAACTATGAAAAAAATATTAAAAGATAAAATCAACAACAAACACTTGCTTACCAGCGGAATAATTCCAAATATGTCATTCTCCAATGTAGTAAGACATTTAAATAAAAATAATAATACTAACCTTAATGAAATAAGTAATATAAATACTAACCAAATTAATTCTAATCAAAACAGTAGTTTAATATTAGAAGAAATTAGAAATAGTATTTTGACAATTAAAAGCAAATTCACAACTATAGAAAAAAAAATTAATGATAATTCAAACAGAATAGACCACATATTTGAAATTATGAGTGATTTCTCCAACCATTAAACATGGTAATTTCTCACTCCAACAACAATTACATAGAGTTAAAATTGATCTCTATTAACGTTAATTCTCTTATTTCTATTGATAAAAAGCTTTCTCTCATGCACTTTCTTGATAATAACAAACCTGATATATTATGCTTATGTGAAACAAAACTAAAAAAAAATCATAATTTGTGTTTTGACAATTATAACACTGTAAGAAAAGATCGAAATTGGTTACCAGAAGGCGGAGGTGTTGCCATATGTATTAAAAAAAATATAAATTTTGATATAATAAAAAATAATAATTTTAGTAATTTTGTATGTATAGAAGCTTGCATTATTGAAATAAAATTAAAAAATAATTTTAAATTATATATCGTGTCAGTTTACGCTTCAATTCATAACTCCCACAAATTTATCGAAGAGTTTGATAAATTATATCAAATACTCGACCTACAAAATTCAAAAAACTTTTATATTATTTGTGGCGATTTTAATGCTAAACATCAATCTTGGCATAATTTAAATAATAATAGCAGAGGAACAACACTTAACAATTGGTATAAAAAAAATTGTATTTTATATAAATGTAAATTAAACTCAACAGACTCACCAACACTCCCACGAGCGAACTCTTTTCTCGATTTAGTTTTTACAGATATTAGAATTAATGTCAAATACAAGAATAATCAAAGTAATCTAAAAACACTTCCATATGATAGTGATCATAAAGCTATTGTAATTCCATTCACAATAGCCAAACAAGAACAATTAAAAAAAGAATTACCAGAGGACTACAAATTTATGTACGATAAGGTTAACTGGAACAAATTTAAAAAGAATTTAGACAAAAACTTTGATAGAGATAGTAATAGCGATTTGATAGTAATAGCGTTAAAATAGTAGACAATAGTAATTTAAAAATAGACGAAATCGATTCTCACCTTTTAAAATTAAACCGAATTATATTAAATACAATAAATGAAACAGTTCCAAAAATAAATAATACAAATAATATATTAAAAAAATATTATTCAAAAAAACTAAAATTGTTGTTAAATAAAAAAAACTATTTAATGAACGACATACATAAAATATATAAACAACGACTTGATTTTTCTACCCAAGAAATGCAACTACTTAGAAGCCTTCTGAATAACATTAAGACTTTAATTAAACAACAAATTAATATCGAAATAAACTCCTACTGCAAAAACAGATTAGAAAAAATAACGCCAAAAAACAGAAATATGTTTTCTGAAATAAAAAAAATATTCAGAGAAAAAGGCAACAATAATATAAAATGCCTACATATCGATTCTGGTGATTTAAACCTCCTTCTGCAAAACAACATTGACATAACAAAATTAAATATGAATACTAACAATAGATTCATATTAAAAGAACCAGTCGACATTTATAATGTTATGGGTTCATACGTTGAAAAAACTCATAAAACCGATTCTAACCAAAATAATTTTCATGCCCATGTTACAAATAAAACCCACCTTTTTCAAGAACAAATTAAAAACAACCGATTAAATAACATAACACTAGTAACTTTTAATAATAACAATAGAGCTTCCAATGTAAACCCAAACAACAACTATTTTTATAACTTCAATGAACTAATCCAAAAATTTAAAACTTTAAAAAATAAAACATCGTGTGGAGCAGATTTAATCCCAAACATAGTATTAAAAAATCTAAGTAATAAAATAATATCACAATATCTAATCTTATTCAATAATTGTCTTAACCTTTCTTACTTTGCTAAAATATGGAAAAACGCGAAAATATTAGTATTCAAAAAACCAGGCACAGACCCATCTAGCCCAGCTAATTACAGACCCATTAGCTTAACGCCAAATATAAGCAAAGTTTTCGAAACACTAATAAACGACAAAATTACAGAATTCGCAACATCTAAAAAGCTAATACCAGAGAATCAGTTCGGATTCAGACATAAGCATGGAGCAATCCATGCAATTACGAAATTAACATCAGACATCTGCTGGTTCATAAACAAAAACTTTGGCGTTGGTGCATGTCTGGTCGACATGGAAAAAGCCTTCAACTCAGTCTGGTTAGATGGGTTAATCTTTAAGCTTATAAAGTACAAGTTTCCGAAACACTTGGTCTCGATTATCATGGAAATGATTTGCAAAAACCAGTTTTTTGTACATAATAGTTTCAGTAGGCAGCATAAAACCTTTTCTATTGATAATGGCCTTTTGCAAGGTACCGTCAATGCACCAATACTATTTTCATTGTACCTTTCTGAATTATTAAACCTGCTAGAACGAGTAAGAGGCAACAATTATGCTATAGCTTTTGCCGATGATATTATTATATATTCCGCTAATGAAAGTGTTGAAAACAACAAGAAAAAAGTACAAGAAATGTTTAACATTATAATCGACTACTGCAAAATATGGAAGCTTAAAATAAACTTTAACAAATGCGAAACTATTTTATTTCGCAACACTGTAGATAAAACCAACAGCGATATTAGAAGAAACTGGAAGAGTTTCTCCATTAGAGCCCCAAACCGGTCACTCTTGATAAACAAAAAAACAGTTAAGTATCTGGGAGTCCAACTACATCGAAACTTACATTACATAGATCACACAAAGCATATTATATCAAATGGTAACAAAGCGTTTATGGCAGCAAAAAAACTGTTTTACAACAAAAACATAAGTAAAAGAGTTAAGATAGTTTGTTACCAAACATTAATAAGACCAACACTTGTATATGGTGCACCTATATGGTACAACATTAGTGCAAGTTTAATGGAAACACTTCGAAAATTTGAAAGAAAGTGCATAAGAGCTTGTACTAACATTTATAGAAAGCCCGAATCCGAATACAAATATTATTATTCCAATAAATATTTGTATAAGGAAGCACAAATCATAAGAATAGATAATTTTATAATAAAATTAATCCGAAATCATTATGATAGAGCACAAAAAACTCCTGAAAATGGTTTAATATCACATATATTCTACCACAATGAGGAGTACATTAAAAAGACAATGCTCACCGGCTTCATAGCCCCTGAACATTTTATCTTTTTAGATAAACACGGCTATATTCAAGACGATAACCATGTCCCTCTATTATATCACTATAATAGACGGGCCACATGTAAAGTCATTGAATACCATCCGGGCGAAATAAACGGAGATAATTTAAAGTATGAAATGTCCATACCAGAAAAGGACAAATTAATAAAGAGAAATTACTGGTGGTTGGAAAACACTCATTAACTAGAATTAAGTAATAAATATACATAATGTTTTTAATTAGGTTAAGTAGGTTAAGTAGGTTAAGTTTTTTTTTATCTTATAGAATGAAATAACATTGGTTTTTTTTTTTATTCACCTTTCCAATAACAAAATTAAGAAAAGAAAATATTTGTTCAAAAAACTAAAAAAAAAAAATTTTGATAACAAAACAATGCGTAAAATTAATATAAAAATTATACCAAATTTAAATATTAATAGCATTTTCAAAAAGCTGTTTTTGTTAAACTTTTTTAGGCTAAGTTATTATAAGAGTATTATGAAGAAAAATAAAGTTTAATTTAAAAAAAAAAAAAAAAAATGAGTAAAAAGGATTGTGTCTTTGATATTTTAAATTTAAAAAGCTATAGTGCTGAATATTTTAAATTAGGATAAAAATATGAAAAATTTTTAAAGTTTGGTTAAAAAATGTCAAAGTTTGATTTAAATAAAAAATTATTATTAAAGTTTAAACATATTTACCAAAAATCAAATTTACATTCTATTATAACAATTTGAGTTCGCCTAACCTTATGCAAAAAAATTAGTAGATTGAAAATATGAAAAGTTTTCAAAGTGTGGTTTAAAAGTTTTTAAAGTTTATTAATTATTCTAAATTTAACTTTGTAGTTACTACATCAGTTATGTTTAAATTGCAATTTAAAAAGCTTAAGCTGTAGGCTGAATATTTTAAATTAGGATAAAAATATGAAAAGTTTTTAAAGTTTGGGTTTAAAAATTTGAAGGTTTGGTTTAAATAGAAAATTATTATTAAAGTTTAAACATATTTACCAAACGTCAAATTTACATTCTATTATAACAATTTGAGTTCTACTAACCTTATGCTAAAAATTAGTAGGGTGAAGAAATGAAAAGTTTTTAAAGTTTGGTTTAAATACAAAATTATTATTATTAAAGTTTCATCATATTTACCAAAAGTCAAATATAACAATTCTATTATAACAATTTGAGTCCTTCTGCCTTATACAAAAAATTTTATTTGTCTACACTCGTGGGAAAGTATGCAAAAAAACGTTATGAGTAAATAGGGTTGGATAGGGATTCCACCTGGACGTGGTGCGAGGGCTGAGTAGAATCAATGATCCTGTGGGCGATGTCGGAGATACTGTGTCATCCCTGGGGATTTCACAGTATTAGTAGGTTCAACCATACCGATAAGGCTGCAGGGGAGATCCGAAACCAAGAGAATCCCTCCACTTGTAAGCTAAGGTGTCCAGGTACCGTACCGAGAGCTGAATGGTCAGTAAGTGGTAAAAGATAACTGGTCGCGAACGGTCTCCTCCGATGCTCAGGCAAGGTCGGTTGTATCTGGTAAGGCGGCAATGCCGGGATGAACCGCTTTTTCCGGCCACACTCGTGGGATCAAGAATGGATGTAAACTTAAAAAAAAAAAAAATGGAGAAGGAAGAAGTTGAGATGGGGAGCTCATCGAAAGATGAGATTTTAGCGTCTAGCCAAGAGACGCTAATTAGTGGCATTGCGAGTACCAGCCATAGTACACCAATGCCAGGTCAACCTAAAACTCTTGTCGTCAACAATGGCGAGGGCGGCAAGAAGAAAAATCATAAGAGACGTAAGTCCGCCGGCGTACTCATGAAGGAAAAGTACAACAGGGCTCTCTTCATTCTCAGCAAGATAGCTGATAATGAAAAAGCACGTACTTTTCATGAGAAGGACGCTGCGGATAAAGTTAAGTACCAGCTTGTCGTAGATGAATATCTAAAGGTGCAAGCTGGTAAGAACGGGAATAGGAGTATTCCTGCCACAACAACCGGCCAGAAGCGCAACAGATCTCAAGATGAGATCAATAACGCAGCTAAGAGGGCCAATAGAAAACGGGGGTCTAGCGTATTGGTACTAGGAGGTGTTAAGTGTGCGAGGGAACCCAAGGAGAAAAAGGCTACTTCTGAAGTCGGTGCCAAGAATAGGCAATCCTACAAAGAAGTAACTATAAATCACCTGAACGTGGCACTGATTGACGGGATATCGAACAGTGGGAAGCCAATCACAGATAAATGGAGCGAGATAGAAGACCATCTATCCGGGATGGTATTAGAACACGTTTTGGAGCACCCGGAGGGACCTCTCATATTGTTCGACTGCGGGTACGTATTGAGAGGATGCAGGATTGTCAAATGCGAGGATCAGTTGTCTTTGGATTTCCTCAGCAAATTCGTCGCTAAGGCTAGTGATAAATGGGTTGGCTTGAAGCTCAAGCTTATCCCGGCTGGGGAAATTCCAAGGAGACCTAGGGCGCGCATTTGGCTACCAAATATCAGCATAGACAATGGAAAGGTTCTTCAATGTTTTAAGCTCCAGAATCCGAAGATCCAGATGGAAAACTGGAGGATAATAAAGGCTGAGGAGCCTCAAAAAAAACAGTAAGTCCTTCCTGCTTTTGATAAATGAGGAGTGCCTAGTGGAACTTGAGAAGACTGATTATAGAATGAGGTTCGGCATAAGGTATGCCAAACTGAAAATTTTCAGAGCTCCAGCGGAAGAAGAAGATACAGAGGAGGATCTACCTTCTAAGCTGTTAGAGGATCTCACGATCGAAAGAGATCCTCTTGGACAGAATTCGGCACCAGGTGAGGGTGCGGTTAGGGGTAATGATGCCAAAGGTAGTGCAGATTAATTTCAGGCACTCGAGAAGTGCCTCGGATAATCTGCTGGTTTTCCTTAGCGAGGAAAACATAGACATCAGCCTCATTCAAGAACCTTGGGTCAGAGGTACTGAGATCAAGGGGCTACATCATAAAGATTACAATCTTTTTTACAAAAAAGATACAGGTAAACCCAGAGCTTGTATTTTAGTAAATAAACAATTTAATGCTTTTCTCCACCCCGATTTTAGCTCATCCGATTTGACTGTCGTCAGGTTAGAAGGGCTTGGTGGAAATAGTCTCTACATCTCCTCTGCATATATGGCTCATGACGATCCGTCACCACCAGAGGAAGTTCGTAAACTTGTGCAAGCGACAAGGCAAGACAACCTACTCATCGGATGTGATGCCAATGCTAGGCATTTCCTATGGGGCAGTTCGGAGAACAACGAACGAGGTGAGTCAGTATTTGATTTTCTTATTAACAGTAACCTTAAAATATGTAATAGTGGTAACAAACCCTACTAACAACAATATCATTGGAGTTGTAAACTGGTCTGTGTCTAGCCAGAACTACTACTCAGATCACAAATATATAGTCTTTGAGGTGAATTTTCGGATGTATATCCCCAAATTCTATAGAAATCCTAAAAGAACTGACTGGGTAAAATTCAGCCGAATTATACAGTCAAAACTAATTAATGTACCGAACATCAAAATTGAAACGATAAAAGAACTGGATACAAAGATTGAAACCTTTGAAAAGGCAATGGAAGTAGCCTTTAAAGTCTCGTGTCCAATTAGTCGCGGAAAGAAAACCTATCCCCCTTGGGTGAATGAAGACTTAGCCTACCTCAAAAGATTGACTAGGTCTATTTTCAATATTTGCTACAAACATAAATACTGGCAACCTTACAAAAATAGCCTAAAAGTATATAAGAAAGCCATCAAAGAAGCCAAGCGGCATACTTGGATGGAATTTTGTCAATCTATTGAAACTACAAAGGATTCAGCTAGAATCTGTAAAACTCTGTCCAATGATAGATCCTGTCCTTCCTTAATCAAAAGAACGGATGGGAGCTGGGCTAATTCTTCAGCTGAATCTCTTGAACTGTTAGTTAACACCCATTTTCCCGTAGCCAGCAATGTTAACGGTAACGTAACTCCACCCAATGGAGGCCCTGTAGCCCAAGGAACCCCATGGGATGAAGTAAGTAAAATTATATCTCAGGAAAAGGTTTCTTGGGCTATAAAAAGTTTCTCTCCATATAAATCGCCTGGCTTGGATGGCATAATTCCGATTATGTTGCCAAAGTCGTTAATGCTGTCGACATCGTGGCTTGCACTTGGAAGAGAGTCCGAGTAGTATTTATTCCAAAGGCTGGTAGAAGGGGCCACGAGTCTGCGAAAGACTTCAGGCCACTCAGCCTGTCCTCCTTTCTTTTAAAAACTTTGGAGCGCATTTTGGATTACCAGATTAGGCAACGCTTTGAGGGAACTCTAGTATCAAAATCCCAACATGCGTACTCAAAAGGTAGGTCCACAAAAACGGCTCTTCATGAAGTGGTCAGCATGGTTGAACACTTCATTAAGTACAAACAATTTACCTTAGCCACCTTCTTAGATATCGAAGGTGCTTTTAACAATGTCAACATCCAATCTATGGAAGAAGCTCTAACCCAGGTGGGAACAGAGCAGTTTCTGAAGCATTGGATTATATCCATGTTGAATTCCAGAATAATTCACGCGAAATTGGGAAACAGCAGTGTTACTAAATTAGTCAACAGGGGTACACCTCAGGGAGGTGTAATATCACCTTTGCTATGGCTAATGGTTATAAACAAAATTCTAATGATACTTGCTGAAGAAGGAATAGAGGTAGTGGCGTATGCGGATGATGTGGTGATACTAGTATCAGGCCAGTTTATATCCGTGATTAGTGAGATCATGAATAGAACTCTAAGCAAGGTTCACAACTGGGCCACAAGTTGTGGCCTAGGTGTCAACTCAGAGAAGACTGAAATGGTATTCTTCACGACAAGATCCAAAATACCTACTATTGTTCTACCGAAACTCAACAATTATACTTTAAATATGACTACCAGCGCTAAGTATCTAGGCGTTATTCTAGACTCGAAGCTTTCCTGGAAATCTAACATCGAGCATAGAGTTAAGAAGGCTTGTGTTGCTCTCTATGCTTGCAATAAAACCATGGGGAAGAAATGGGGTATGCAGCCAAAGATGGCGCTTTGGACGTACACAGCCGTGGTTCGACCAATCCTTACTTATGGTTCGCTGGTGTGGTGGCCAGCGATGAATCGGAAATACATTATAACAAAACTAAATAGAATACAGAGATCGGCATCTGTGGGCATCACAGGAGCACTGCGATCGTGTCCGTCTGATGCTCTGAATACTATTTTATTTCTTTTACCCCCGGATCTATACATTAAGTATGTCGCAACGTGTAGTGCAGTTCGACTCAGAGAAACTGGGTGGTTTGCTACTAAACCATATGGCCACGGTAATATTCTGGAGATATTTTCAAGGGACTTTATACCAACCCTGACCGACTACACTATTCCCAAAATAAACTTCGGAAGTAATTTAGTCGTAGAATTTCCGTCTAGAGCGGAATAGAAGGGCGGTAATGTGACAAAGTATTTCGATGTCACTATCTTCACCGACGGATCCAAGATGAAGGACGGAGTTGGTGCTGGCATTTTCTCGGAAAAACTCAACATTTCAAAATTCTACAGACTCCCCGACACAGCTAGCATCTTTCAGGCGGAGATGCTAGCAGTTAGAGAGGCTGCTCGAATTCTGAACGAAAACAACACACAAATAAGAACGGTCGCCATTTGTGTGGACAGTCAATTCGCGATCAAGGCCATTAACGCGAACATCACAACCTCTAAGCTTGTTAGACAGTGCCAAGAGGAAATTGCCCTAACAAGCGAAAGGTTAAACATAACCTTCTTATGGGTGCCTGGGCATAGCAATATTGAAGGAAATGAAAAAGCTGACGAACTAGCAAAGAAAGGAACTACTCAGAACACTAACTCCCCGGAAAGTTACCGGATAGTTAGTTGCCCAATCAGTACCGTCAAGGAACGGATCCTTTCTTTGTATATAGCGAGATATAGTGATTTTTTACCAGCACGCTTAAAAATATTTTTCATTGCGGTTAAAACATTGTCAGCGCTTTTGTTCTGATCAGTGCACCGGTTCAGCATACGCAAATTTGGAAAATGTATCAATAACTGTTAATAAATATTTATATCCCTTATTGAATTTTGCATATGGAATCATTTCAACCAAATCAATTTGCCAAGTATCATTTAAACCCTTTTGAATAAATTTTCTTCGTGTAAATTTTCTTCTAGCACCTCTATGAATTTCTGACACAACTTGTAACCTTGACATTATTCTCATACCATTTAATTAAATTCTCTAAAGTGAATTCTCTAAATTTACATTTATATTCACTTCGGCAAAAGAGCTTTTCATATAAATATAGGTTAACAGTGCCATTTTTAACTAATACAACTATGCTATTTCATCCATTTACAATGATGGTAGCGGGGCCATCATGCTGTGGTAAAACCACTTTTATTCATAATTTAATAAAGTATAAAAAGGAAAATATACAACCACATATTAATAGAATTATTTGGTGTAATCCAGACAAAAATGCCGTTCCAAAATATTTAAAAGATGTGGAATATAGAAACACTATTCCGGATTTTAATGACAATCAAGAACCTTTGTTAATTATTATCGACGATATGATGTTAAATTCCCATGATAAGTATGTATGTGATTTATTTAATAGAGGATCACACCATAGAAATTTATTTGTAATATTTGTAACACAAAATGTTTTTCACCAGGGTAAATTTTCAAGAGATATTTCGCTTAATTGTAAATATCTAGTACTTTTCAAAAATCCAAGAGATAAATCGCATATATTACCTCTAGCTCGCCAAATATATCCCAATCAAATCAAAGCATTTGAAAAAGTATATAATGAAGTGACGTCAGAACCATACGGGTATATATTAATAGATCTTACTCAAGACGTTAATGATATATTTCGATTAAGAAGTGATATATTTGGAAAAGGTTTGTGTTTTTGTACAAGAGATCAATTAGAACAATTTGGCAAAGAATATGAAACGTTTGAAGGTCAACAGTCATATATTGAACCTATTACAAAGCTCTAAACCGAAATTTCAGAAAGTAATTATAAAACATTGTGACCCTGAAGTAATCAAAACATTTTGTGAAATTGCTTTAAATATTGTAAAAGGTAATTGTAATCTAAGTAAAAAATCAACAACCCAATTACGAAAGTATAAAAAGGAATTGAGATCCCTCATTTGCCGCCAAAAATCTATAAATAGTAAAAGAAAAATCATTATTCAACGTGGTGGATTTTTACCTACACTTCTTGGTGCAGTACTATCAGGGATAATCGGAAATTTTATAAAATGAATAATACAACATTTAACAAAATGATTATACTAAAACCCGAGATTTATGAGAAAATTAAACAAAATGCAGACTTTGAATTAAATGAGTTGGATAAAAATATGAAAAAAATATTGTTAAATAAATATCTAACAGACACTCAAAAATGGTATTTATACAGACAAAATCTATTTAAAATAAGAAACAAAAATAGAGTACTTCCTAGAAATAAAGAGGAGAAAGTAAAAATTACGGAAACAAAAGGTACTCAAACTCGTGCAAAACCAATGTATATAGATGCGGAAGCTCAATCGCATTTTCCTGAATATAAGAATGTAGGAATACAAGTTGTTCCTGAAGAAGAAGAAGTATATGAAAAAGAAGCTGATGACGAAGTATTTGATGATGAAATTCAGGAAAATGTTTTAACAAAAGCATTGTCAGTTGCTTCAGTTGGAGATCGTCTTAGAAAAAGAAAATCAATTAGAAATCAAAATGTACAAATTTTTGAAACTAATACAGGAGACATTATAACTGTTCCTTTAGATAGCCCAAGCCCACCAACGAAAAAAGAAAAAACTATAAATAGCAAAGAGTTGAATAATTCATCAAGACGTGTTTTAAGGTCAGCAGTAGGTAATACTCAAACAGAACTTAATTTTCCAATTCGTAAGAATAAATCCGCAAGCTCATGGACAACATACAAGTAAATGATGAATTTTATGTCACTTTACTCAGTGATTCATCTATGAACTATTATCATCTTTTACAAATAAAATGAATAAATACATGTGTGATTCAAGGTGGAAAGTCGGTATTTCAGAAATGTATGTTAATGATTTCGTTCCAAATGTGTATGGTGAAGAATGGAAAAAAAGTACTCAAATATTTATTAAAGGTATGCAGAAAGATATGATAGGAGTTGGAACATCATATATTCCATACATAGAAAAACAAATGATATGCGACTGGAAAGTTTTTCTACTACCAACACTAATTCAAAATATACGCCCACTGAATAGGTTTACAAGAAAAGAAGTTGAACGACAGTTGAAACGATTTGGCGAATTTTTAATTTTATAAACGATGAAGTTCATTGTACACAACCAATAAAAGCTGAGGAGATGCCTAAAAATTTAAGTTACACCACAATATGTGTTACTAAGCCTAAAATAGATATAAAAACAAGAGCAAATTACGCTTATACCCTCGAAGGACTTTTGACAACATATTTCAATCAAGTATCTTTTAAAGTTACAGATTTTAAAAAATATAAGTCACGTGTAATAGAAGCTTTCAAAACTTTTATAGATAGTGTACAATTGATTCCCATTAGTAAACCAGATATGTTTTTTATATACACAGACATAATTGAACCGCAAAAACTATGTGATAAAGATATACGGTGTATAAGATCTGTTGACATACAAAATTCTTTCACTGATACTGTAAAAGAATTGAGTAATATTCAATATTGCAATGTGGAGAAATCATTTAATAACATTTCATTACTTTTATGTGATAAATATGGATACAAAATAAACTTCTCTAATAGTTCAATTCCAACAAAAATTGTATTACATTTTAAAAAAGTATAAATAAAAGCGATTTTACAAAACTATATATTATTTTATTTTATTCATTATGGAGAGCGTACTACAAATATTATTTAGTTCAATCAGGAAAAGGTCTTGAGGATATTGGTCCTTTGTTACACTCAATTGTACCTTACCAAAGGGGACGAGGGTTAGGGAGCTTTTTCGGTGGTCTTTTTAGATGTTTAAAACCAATATTTACGTCTGGAGCTAATATATTAAAAAAAGAGGTTATTAACTCTAGTATTAATGCATTATCTGATATTGCCACAGTTGCAAATGTAAAAGAAGTGGTTCAAGATCGAAGTAAAGAGATAATGAAAAATATAAGACGAGGTGCAGTTCGGAAACTCAATGATACATTTCATAAAAACAAAACAAGGCAAAACAGGACAAGGCAAAAGAAAACGAAGAAAACCTATAAAAAGACCTCTCATTAATAATTTAAATTATTTTACGTCGAAGCAACGCAAAGTTAATAACAAAAACGAACAAAAAGATATTTTTAAATAATTATGATTAAATGTATGAAATCAGAGCTTGATATTTTTAAAACACAGTCTATTCAGTCAAGTATTTTACGATCTGAAGAAGTTTCCTATAACCCTATTGCTTCTTTAGATAATCCATCTGTCATAGAATTTGTTTCACTAGGGCACGGTGATACATATAGAGACTTGTCTTCGACATATCTAAAATTAAAAATACAAATTTTAAAAAAAGGTGGAACTCAATGGAATAAAGATAAAAAACAGATGGATAAGATAATATTGGATTGGATTGGATCTCATAAACAATGTCAATGTTCGAGTTATCCTAACATTAGAAATACCAGATTTTTACCTCTTTGCAGATGATACTGATGAATCTCAACTGAAAATTTTAGAAGCCACTTTATTTATGAGATATGTAACAATTAATCCTAGTGTGCTATTAGCACATAATGCTGTAGTGGAAAAAACTAATGCCAAATACAATTACAAATGGGTAGAGGTAAAAACTTTTACCATTCCACAGAATAGTTCATCAATATCACTTGATAATGTTTTTATTGGACAGTTGCCAAACACAATCATTTTTTGCATGACAGAAAATACAGGTTACTCTGGAAAAAGGTCAAAAACCCATACAATTTTAAACATTTTGATATTTCACAATTTGTGTTAAACGTAAATGGTGTTCAAATACCTAATTCAGCAATTGAAACCAGTTTTTCAGATGAAAATAATTGCTGTACAAGAGCATACAGTACACTTTTTTCAGGAACTGGAATTTACCATAATGATAAAGGTCATCAGATAACAAAAACCATGTTTAGTAATGGGTTTTTCATTCTAGCTTTTGATTTAACTCCAGATGCATCAGGAAATGAAGTATGTCAAGGTCTACTAAATCAAGGTACAGTTAGAATGGAGGCAAGGCTATCAAAACCACTTACATCTACACTGACTGCTATTGTTTATGGAGAATTTGATGCAAGTTTACAAATTGATAAAAACCGAAATATATTCTCAAACCTATAAATAGCATACATAAAAGTAAATTTGAATATTGACAAAATGTCACTGTCTTGTGCACTTCTGGATGTAGCATTTTGTAGTGATGATAATAATACCTTGTTTGCGAAAGATATTTGTATAGTTGGTTTTAAAGAATCTTGTAAAAAGTTTGTAAAAGAGCTCAAGTATAAATTTTCAACTAGGGATTTTATAAATGATAATTTTGATAATTACTCTTTTGGAACTGTGTACAACGATAAAATAAATAAAGAGCTCTGTCAAATACTAGGAAAATTTGATGTTATTATAACAAATAAAAAAATCAAAAAAGAGTTTTTATCAAATTATATAAAAGAAACAACTAAAGTATATGACTTGAGTCAATTTGATTGATGAATACTAGATAGAGATAAGTGACGTATTAGGATGTAACAAACACACACGTAAATTTTTTAAAGGAGTTTTTGCTCTGGATCAACTCCCCAGAATAATTGAAAAACAAACTTTTTTAATTGTAATCACTGATAAATCAAAAGATCCGGGAACACATTGGTTAGCTATTTTAAAGCCAAAGAATGGCTGTGTTGAATATTTTGATTCGTTTGGTAGAAAACCAGATAAATTAGAAATTTTAAGTTACTTAAAAAACCAATGTATAATTTTTAATAAGAAACAGTTACAAAGTAACTATTCAGATGTCTGTGGGCAATATTGTTGTGTTTATACGTGGTATAGATGTTGCGGTTATAGTATGAACGCTTTTTTAAAAAAATTTAATAAAGGAAATCAACTAGAAAACGATAAGTATATTTTAAGTACCTTTCAAAATGTATTTGGAAAATATAACTCATTACAAATTTGTGTTCCTAAAACGTATAAATAATAAAAACAATATAAACAGGTTTTAGTAAAATTAAAGGAATGGAAACACCAGGTCAGAACACAAATTTATTGCTAAGTTACACATATTTTCTCAATAAGAGTCATACATTAAAAATTGCTGTTGGATTTGACTGTGAATCATTTGAAGCCTCAAGTATAATTCACCGTATTCAAGTATAATTCACCGTACCGTATTCACCGTATAATTCACCGTAACTATAATTCACCGTAATTTCATTTTCTTGTATCTGACCTTGTATATTTACATCATCTACAGTTTCTTTAAATGGAAATGATGTGGAATCAGGCAGCACTTCAGCGAGTTGTTGAGCAGTCAGAATGGAAATGAATTAAATTTGAAAATAAAAGTTAAGTTATATACTCATGTAGAAAAGTATAAAAGCAAATTAAACTCAATTAGATGATTAGTTTAAACCATGCTTTGGTCTATCATTTTATGTATTATAATTATTATAACATTACCTTTAACATTTTTAAAACAAAATGTCAAGAGCTCAAATAGTGACTGAAATTCATAGACAGGCAAGACGTAAATTTCTTAGAAGAAAATTCAAACAGAAAGGTCTAAATGACACGTGGCAAATCGATTTAGTCGAAATGATACCATATGGAAAATTTAATAATGGTTATAAATATATGCTGACGGTCATTGATACTTTTTCCAAATATGCCTATGCTGAACCTGCGAAAACAAAAAATGCTGAAAATGTTTTAAATGCCTTAAAAACAATTATTGTTAGAGCTAAAGTTATACAAAAAAATATTCACTCTGATCAAGGCAAGGAATTTTTTAATTTACAATTTCAAAATTATATGAAAGAAAAATCAATCAATCATTATTACACATTTAGCGAATTAAAAGCATGAATTGTTGAACGATTTAACCGTACATTGAAAAATTCTATGTGGAAAAAATTTAGTTTAAACGGGAATTATAAATGGTTACCTATTATACAATCATTAATAAAAGAATATAATTCAACAAAACATAGCACAACAAAACTTCCTCCTGAAAAAATTACAAAGAAAAACGAAAAAAATATACTGCGGAATGTATATACTGAGCCTAAAATTTTTCAAAAAAGTAAATATAAAACTGGAAATTTTGTAAGAATAAGTAAATATAAAGGTCATTTCGAAAAAGGTTATCAACTGAATTGGTCAACTGAAGTATTTAAGATTGATAAAATCAATAATACTTATCCTGTTACATATCAATTATCGGACTATACTGATACGCCAATTTCTGGGGGTTTTTATCAAGCTGAGCTTACACCTGTAAAATACCGAGATACTTATCTTGTAGAAAAAATTCTGAAAAAGCAAGGAAATAGAGTTTTTGTTAAATGGCTAGGTTTTGATGACACACATAATACTTGGATAAATTCAACAAATATTGTTTAATATCTGTAAAATAAAACTCTAATAAGCACCTGAAAATAAAACTTGAAAACATCTGAAAAATGAAATAAAATGTTAACATCTGAAAAATGAAAATATAATTAAAACAGTAGAAAGTTTCTTTGAAATAAATTTTTTTTTATTAAATAAAATTTTTTATATAAAATTAGTCTAAAACTATTACTGATTTGTGGCGAATTCAAAATGACCACGTTCTTCTTTTAAATTTAATTGGCTTTCCTCATTTATGAGGAAATATTCATTTTTTTCGATTTCCTCACGGAATCAGTATGGGTCAAAAAACCCATACAATTTTAAACATTTTGATATTTCACAATTTGTGTTAAACGTAAATGGTGTTCAAATACCTAATTCAGCAATTGAAACCAGTTTTTCAGATGAAAATAATTGCTGTACAAGAGCATACAGTACACTTTTTTCAGGAACTGGAATTTACCATAATGATAAAGGTCATCAGATAACAAAAACCATGTTTACATGTATAACAAATAAAAAAATCAAAAAAGAATTTTTATAAATTATATAAAAGAAACAACTAAAGTATATGACTTGAGTCAATTTGATTGATGAATACTAGATAGAGATAAGTGACGTATTAGGATGTAACAAACACACACGTAAATTTTTTAAAGGAGTTTTTGCTCTGGATCAACTCTCCAGAATAATTGAAAAACAAACTTTTTTAATTGTAATCACTGATAAATCAAAAGATCCGGGAACACATTGGTTAGCTATTTTTAAGCCAAAGAATGGCTGTGTTGAATATTTTGATTCGTTTGGTAGAAAACCAGATAAATTAGAAATTTTAAGTTACTTAAAAAACCAATGTATAATTTTTAATAAGAAACAGTTACAAAATAACTATTCAGATGTCTGTGGGCAATATTGTTGTGTTTATACGTGGTATAGATGTTGCGGTTATAGTATGAACGCTTTTTTAAAAAAATTTAATAAAGGAAATCAACTAGAAAACGATAAGTATATTTTAAGTACCTTTCAAAATGTATTTGGAAAATATAACTCATTACAAATTTGTGTTCCTAAAACGTATAAATAATAAAAACAATATAAACAGGTTTTAGTAAAATTAAAGGAATGGAAGCACCAGGTCAGAACACAAATTTATTGCTAAGTTACACATATTTTCTCAATAAGAGTCATACATTAAAAATTGCTGTTGGATTTGACTGTGAATCATTTGAAGCCTCAAGTATAATTCACCGTATTGGTAAAAAGTCAATTGTCTTAAAATATCATGAATGGAATAAATTTTATTACGAATTTAACAAAAAACTCGATAAACTGTTAATAATAAAACAGAACTTCCATCATGGCCTAAAATCAGCGAACGGGCAAAGTATAAGTATTAACAAAGAAGAAGCAGAGCAGTTTTACAATTTAAGCGATTATCTTCACGCAGTGATGACCTATTATAAATCTGCTGAGTTAAATGTAAAAGACTATGTTCGGGAATATCTAAATTTATGTGTCGAACAACCAGTATTTAGGTTAGAAAGAGAAATTTATGTACCAATACAACGTTTTAATGTACAATGTAATTATTCAAGGTTATTTTTTGAAATTCCTGTAATTTTAAAGGAACAAATCTGTACTATACTACATAAAACAAACAAAATAAATCACAACAAATAATATAAAAATTTTTATTTTTTATTTATATGTTCTAGATAGACAAATATTTTTCTGTACACCTTTCATTAGATTATTTAATTAAAATTATTTAGGATTATTAAGCCATTGAAATAATCAAGATCTCCCTGCTGATTATTTATGTCCCAAATTTCATTAAATAGAACTGCTTCTTCATCTTCCTCAATTTCTTCTTCCATTTCTTCTTCTTCGTCTTCTAATTCAACTATCTGGAACGGTGGTATAAATTCCTCAGTTTCTGCTAAATCTTCGTCGTCCATGGTGGACGTAATTTCATTTTCTTGTATCTGACCTTGTATATTTACATCATCTACAGTTTCTTTAAATGGAAATGATGTGGAATCAGGCAGCACTTCAGCGAGTTGTTGAGCAGTCAGAATGGAAATGAATTAAATTTGAAAATAAAAGTTAAGTTATATACTCATGTAGAAAAGTATAAAAGCAAATTAAACTCAATTAGATGATTAGTTTAAACCATGCTTTGGTCTATCATTTTATGTATTATAATTATTATAACATTATCTTTAACATTTTTAAAACAAAATGTCAAGAGCTCAAATAGTGACTGAAATTCATAGACAGGCAAGACGTAAATTTCTTAGAAGAAAATTCAAACAGAAAGGTCTAAATGACACGTGGCAAATCGATTTAGTCGAAATGATACCATATGGAAAATTTAATAATGGTTATAAATATATGCTGACGGTCATTGATACTTTTTCCAAATATGCCTATGCTGAACCTGCGAAAACAAAAAATGCTGAAAATGTTTTAAATGCCTTAAAAACAATTATTGTTAGAGCTAAAGTTATACAAAAAAATATTGACTCTGATCAAGGCAAGGAATTTTTTAATTTACAATTTCAAAATTATATGAAAGAAAAATCAATCAATCATTATTACACATTTAGCGAATTAAAAGCATCAATTGTTGAACGATTTAACCGTACATTGAAAAATTCTATGTGGAAAAAATTTAGTTTAAACGGGAATTATAAATGGTTACCTATTATATAATCATTAATAAACGAATATAATTCAACAAAACATAGCACAACAAAACTTCCTCCTGAAAAAATTACAAAGAAAAACGAAAAAAATATACTGCGGAATGTATATACTGAGCCTAAATTTTTTCAAAAAAGTAAATATAAAACTGGAAATTTTGTAAGAATAAGTAAATATAAAGGTCATTTCGAAAAAGGTTGATAAACTGAATTGGTCAACTGAAGTATTTAAGATTGATAAAATCAATAATACTTATCCTGTTACATATCAATTATCGGACTATACTGATACGCCAATTTCTGGGGGTTTTTATCAAGCTGAGCTTACACCTGTAAAATACCCAGATACTTATCTTGTAGAAAAAATTCTGAAAAAGCAAGGAAATAGAGTTTTTGTTAAATGGCTAGGTTTTGATGACACACATAATACTTGGATAAATTCAACAAATATTGTTTAATATCTGTAAAATAAAACTCTAATAAGAACCTGAAAATAAAACTTGAAAACATCTGAAAAATGAAATAAAATGTTAACATCTGAAAAATGAAAATATAATTAAAACAGTAGAAAGTTTCTTTGAAATAAATTTTTTTTTATTAAATAAAATTTTTTATATAAAATTAGTCTAAAACTATTACTGATTTGTGGCGAATTCAAAATGACCACGTTCTTCTTTTAAATTTAATTGGCTTTCCTCATTTATGAGGAAATATTCATTTTTTTCGATTTCCTCACGGAAATCATTATCTTCAAATGCCCCAACTTTTTGATGCGGTATAAATATAATATTATTTAGGGTCTCGAAGACCCATATTTCACCGTAAACGGTTTTTAACTTTTTAATTTTATTTATTTTATAGAGCCTACTTGGCTCCATATCTTTAACTTTTAAACATTTTTTAAAAATTTTTTTTTTTAAATTAAATAATTCCGCCAGTTTTCTTTTTCTGATGGGATTTGATATTGCCTTACTCTGATAATCTTGTTGTTGCTGTTGTTGTAGTTGCTGTTGTTGTAGTTGCTGTTGTTGTAGTTGCTGTTGTTGTAGTTGCTGTTGTTGCTGTTGCTCCGGTTGTTGCTGTTGTTGTGGTTGTTGATGTTGTTGTTGATGATGATGCTGTTGATGTAGTTGTTGTTGCTTTTTTTTAAACATTCTTACATAACAACAAAATCTTATACGGTGATACTAAGAATTTTTTTCTTTCCTCTTCTTTAAATACTTCATAGAAAAAAAGATAACAAGAAGAAATAAAAGCATCTCAAAATTGCATCAATTTTGTCAAGGTTGAATCTTTATGTAACATTTAAAAACCAGTTTGCACTTTTTCTTTTAATTTTTTTAAAATTAGTTTTAAAATTTTAAAGAAACGTAGTTACACATCTTTTTGTTCTGTTTTCATTTTTCTCTTTAAATTTTATAAAGCATTTTTTCTTATTCTTTTCATATACGCCTATTACTTAAGCTAAGTATACATCAACAAGAAGTATACCTGTACCACGTTAGATATTTTTCATTTCTTGTTGTTTTCTTTTTATTCATATTTTTTTCTTGAACACAGAATAAATCTGTTTTATTTTTATATTCTTGTTTTCAAAATACGTGACAAATGCAATTAACCTGACTTGAATTTTTTTCTTTTTTTATTCTTCATAGATTATGCAACATACAATGCACTTAAGCAACATGTTAGTCGTTAAGTACTTCCACAGCTTTAATTTCCTGGTTGTCTTCTTTTCATTCATATTTTTTTTGAACATTCTTACAAACAAAAAATATCTTACACGACATACCGACAATAATCATTAGTTTTTTTCTTTTATCTTCTTTAAATAGTTAAAGTAGAAAAAAAAAAAAAAAAAAAAAACACAAATAGTTAGGTACATCTAAAAACGCATAATTTTTTGCAATGGTTTGATCATTATGTTGACAGAAAAACAGGTTTGCACTTTTTCTTTATGAATTTTAAAGATGCGTTGTACCTTTTAAAATTGTTCTATCTTGTACGTTTAAACTTTTTTTATTTTTTTCCTTTTACATTCATTAACCATTTTTTTGTTTCTACTTTTCATATGCGCCTATTACTTAAGCCAAGTATACATCAATAAGAAGTAGACCTGTACCACGTTAAATATTTTTGATTTCTTGTTTTTTTTTCAACATTCTTACATAACAATTAATTAATGGTCTTTCTTTCCTCTTCTTTAAATACTTCATAAAAAAAACGAAAGAAAAAAACAACAAATAAAAAAAAACAAACAACAACATCTTAAAATTTGCAAGCATAAAAAAAATATTTTTCTTACTATTTCCATGTTTACCTATTCCTTAAAACAAGTATACAATCCTTATAAACAACAAGAGTTGTCTGATGGTCGCCGCCGCCTGTCTGACCTACTTTTATGTCGTTAACCTACTCCTGTCTGACCTTAATTACAGTTTGACCTACTTACGGGTGACCTTAACCTACTGACCTGTTTGGCCCAAGTGCCTAACTATCTACTAATGTGGAAAAGTGTTCACAAAATCTGACAATTTAAAAAGACATAAATGTGAAACACACTTAAAACATAATTGTAAAATATGTAAAAAATCATTTAATAGAAATGATAGTTTATTAAGACATAAAAAGAGACATCTAAAAAATTTGGAAAATGTAAAATTTTGCAGTAAGTGCAAATCAAACTACCACATCCGAACAAATAAACATAAAAGTAATGGAGCAGAAGTAATTAGATCTAATGTTAGACATATTGATGAATGTTTTCAAAATAGAATAGAAACGTTTATTAGAGATAATGATGATGAAAGCATACTAAACCCATCAAACTTTATGGAAAAGGCTCAGACCGATATAATTGAATTATTGATGCAATCATTGAAAAAGCACAACGCTATAAAAGTAAATCTTGAGCTTTTTGGTGAATATATAAAGCCAACAGAAGAAGAGTTTGAAAATATATCAATCAAATCTTTTCAAACTCGAATGTTTAGTATTACACAAGCAGATGATCTTAATGATTTTTTTGAAAAGGCTAAAGAACTTATTCAACAACAAGCTGAAGACTTCCAAGAAAAAGACAGTGGTTGGGCGTTAATCAGGATTTTACATATTGAAATAAATATCAATAAATTTGAACCAATACGTGTGTCTAGTTATATTAAACAACCGAAAAGCATAGAAGACAAAAAAGCATGCGTTAATATTCAAAATAAAGACAACTTCTGTTTCAAGTGGTGTTTAGTATCAGCTTTACAAACTTGCATTCAAAATCCTGAACGAACATCTTCATATAAACTTAAGATATTTCTCTACCCATAGTCGAGCTAGAGTTTGGTGATGTACAACAACTTAATTTTAGCACTATGCAATTTCCAGCTAAATTGAACGAGTTAAATTTATTTGAAGAGCTAAATAGTGAAATAAGTATTAATTTGTTTGGACTGGAAGTTATTAATAAAAAATATGAGGTTGTAGGACAATTCTATTTAACAAAATCAGAAAAAAAATACCATGTAAATTTATTGCTATTGGAAAAGGATGATACATTTCATTTTGTTTACATTAAAAATTTATCAAGGTTAATAAGTAGTTCTGTAAAAAAACATATACATGAAATTTATATTTGTAATATGTGTTTGCAACATTTTCATACATTACAACAGCGTGATTTACATAAAATTGAGTGCAATAAAGTCGTTACAAAACTTCCATCTATTGAGAAAAATACACTCGAGTTTAAAAATTATCAACAACAATTAGAAACACCTTTTGTTATTTATGCTGATGCTGAGAGTATTTTACAACCTATTGCAACATGCAGTTCTAATCCAATGATGTCTTCAACAACAAAAACTCATCAACATGTTCCAGTAGCTTTCTCCTACTACATTAAATGTTCTTTTGATGATAATCAAAGCTGTTTCAAAGAGTTTGTTGGAGTTAACTGTGCTAAGGAATTTGTCATATCAATTAATTCAGGAAAATTGTCACATTTTTGGTAAGCATTTAGCTTTTAATGATAGAATTAGAGACTATAGTCACTTTACTGGTAATTATAGAGGACCCGCTCATTCTAAATGTAATTTATTATATAGGCGGCCAAATTTTTTTTCTAAAGAACTAAACGAAGTGGACATATTGGTGTCATTCCTTTGAATAAAGAACGTTATATTGCATTATCTAAAAAAATTACAATAGATAAAAATCATTCATTTTATTTACGTTTTCTCGATAGCTTTAGATTTATGACTTCTAGCCTTGATTCTTTATGTAAGGATTTAAATGAAAACGATTTGTTTCATATAAAAAAAGAATTCAATAATAATGAAAAAATTAAACTTATGACTCGAAAGGGAGTTTTTCCCTGTGAGTATTTAAATTCCATTGAACGACTTGACGAAAGAAGTTTACCTTCACAAGAAGCTTTTACCAATCATATGACAAATCATGTTCTGATGAAGACTACCTTCATGCAATTAATGTATGGAATACGTTTGATTGTCAAAACTTATGGGACTATTTAAAACTTTACCTTAAAACAGATGTGCTTATTTTGACTGATATTTTTGAAAACTTTCGAAAAATATGTTACAAAATCTATTCTTTAGATCCTGCAAATTTTTATACTACCCCAGGTTAGTCATGGGCAGCTATGTTAAAATACACGGATATCAAATTACAATTATTAACTGATATTGATATGTATAATTTCTTTAAAAAAGGGATACGTGGTGGAATTAGTCAGTGCTCACTTAGACATTCAGTAGCAAATAATAAATTCATGGGAGAATCTTATAAAAGAAACGAACCTTCCAAATACATAGTATATGAAGACGCTAACAATTTATATGGATGGGCAATGATCCAATATTTACCACATAAAGATTTTCAGTGGATTGACGTTACTGAAAATATTGATGTGCTTTCAGTTGCCGATGATTCGGAAACTGGTTACGTTTTAGAAGTGGATTTAGATTATCCACAACATTTACATGATTTGCACAATGATTTTCCTTTTTGTGCTGAAAACAAAGTTCCAGCAACAGGTAAAATTCCCAAACTCTTAGTTGACTTAACAAACAAACACAAATACATATTCCATTATCGAAATTTAAAACAGTGTCTTCGAAACGGTTTAATTCTTAAGAAAATTTATAGAGTGCTAAAATTCACACAAAGCAATTGGTTAAAAAATTATATTGATTTAAATAACTCACATAGGTCAGTTGCTAAAAATGCTTTCGAAAAAGATTATTTTAAATTAATGAATAATGCCGTTTTCAGTAAAACCATGGAAAATGTAGATAAAAGAAAAAATGTTAAAATAGCTACCTCTTGGGAAGATCAAGGAAGACATTTAGGTACACGAGCATTCTAGATTCACTGAATACTGGATAGCCGTTCAGCTTAATCATACAAATGTATATTATGATAAACCTATATATTTAGGATTTACAGTACTAGAACAATCTAAAATACTTATGTATGATTTCATTATGATTACATTAAACCTAAATAAGGCAGTAAAGTTTTTTTAAATTACACAGACACTGACAGTTTTATTTACACTATACAGACAGATGATTTTTACGCTGACATATACAGTGATATACCACAACGTTTTGATACATCCGATTATCCATCTGACAATTTATTTAATTTCCCTCTATTGAATAAAAAAGTTCTTGGTCTTTTTAAAGATGAATTTAATGGAAAAATTGTTTCTGAAGTTATAGGATTAAAATCTAAAATGTATTTTCTTCAAACACATGAAAATAAAACTGTTAAAAAAACAAAAGGAATAAAAAAATATATTGTCAATAGTTTAACGTTAGATAACTATAAAAATTGTTTGTTAAAAAATAAAGTTTGTTTAAGAGAAATGAAAATATTTAGATCACATTTACATACAATTTATACACAGAATTTAAATAAAGTAGCTTTAAGTTTATTAGATAATAAAAGATATGTAATCGCAGATAAAATAAACACATATGCTTAGGGGCATTATGCCATTGAGCAATAATTGTAAAAAAAAAAAAAAATCAAGGTTTTGTTAGTTTAGTTCTAATTAAAAAAATATAATTTAAAGATGAATAAAAAGAAAAAAAATATATTATTTAAACCAACAGGAACAAACTTGTTTTATATTATTACAAAAAAAAAACAAAATCGAATCTTAAGTGTGTTCAATAATTTTTAGCTTAACAAAGTTTTTAAGCTGTTGAAAACTTTAAATAAAACCAGAGACAAATAAAAAACGTTTCTTAAATAGAAAAATATATAAATTGACAGTAAAAGTTTAAATAAAATTCAAATTTATCTGATTATTTCTATTTTAATTTAACTATAGAACTTCTCAAAGTTCATAATATTTCATTATATTTAACCGTTTAACTCAAAACTTTTATTATTTATTTTATAAATAATATATTTATTATAACAAAACATTTCATTTAAAATTATTTTGTATACATTTCTTTATGTACCTATTCAAATCAAACTTTTTTTTCAAGTAAATATTAAAGTTTAAACTTTAATAATAATGAATTTTGAAAACTTTTCATATCTTTCCTTACTAATTTTTTTGCATA
>OX352774.1:158094886-158214886 GCA_947095535.1 Poecilobothrus nobilitatus | reverse complement strand
GTATACCAGAAGAAAATTTCAAAATTTGGAATTTCATCAATATATTATCTGCCAGGGATATTTTATTGCAGACATAAAATTTAACCGAGTATGTCACAAAATCAAAATATATGTAATTCCAAATACCGGCAAATATTCTAGGAAAAGATTTTTTTAAAATTTAATCAAAAAGCTATTATTATTCTTCTTCTACAAATTATTCCTTTTTTCTTTATTTAGAATTATCCCAAAAGCAAAAAAATATCTTTTTTCAACTTTGTTTTCTTGCTTTTTTAGAACTTTTTCCACAAGGTAAGCATGCAAATATTTTACCGGTGTTAGTTCGGCTTCAAAAATCCACTAGAAATTACAGTGTTTGTATGATCAATCAAATTGTTCAAGATAAGTATTGTTTATTTTTTCTATTTTAAAAAGTTCAGTTGACCAATTGGCTTGATGGCCTTTTTCAAATACACCTTTGTTTTTACTTAATCTGACGTAATCTCCCAACTTTATATTTTTCTTTTTATTTATAATTATCATAAAAGCAACAAATTATCGTTTTTTAATTTGGAATCTTTTATTTATACTTACTACTACCTGTTGAAGATCAAGGTAAAGATCAATATTTACGACACCCCTTTATTTTACATCAAGTATTTTGCACATGTTATTATTATTATCAAAATCATTTAAACATTTGCTTTTGTCTTTTTCTCTACCCTTACAAAAACAAATATCCTTTTTCATTTTTTTAAAAAAAGTATGCCTGCGTATAATATGTACTAATATGTATCAATCTACATTCTTCATTCTGTTTTACTGTTGTTGCTTACAGTAGGCTGAAAATTCAACGTACAAGTTCAATATTTGAATTGAATTTTTTTTCTCTACCCTTACAAAAAATAATATCCTTTTCATTTTTATAAAAAAAAGTAGAGGCACTGATGTAAGTGAGGATATAACATATTAATAGGGGTGCAAACTGGATGTTCCTTCTGCTAGTAGAAACTCGCTAAGAGGCGAGTAAAAAGAACATGTAAGAAAAATAAAGATAGAATACAACATCACAATGGCGACGGGGATAAAAACAAAATAAAAAAAATATTTAATTATACAAAAAAAATTTAAAGAAATAATAATAATAATAATAAAAAAATAAAATTTATCTAGTAAAGAAATTATAAAAAAAAATATATATATATAATACAATTAATGTATGCACATACCTCTAGCAAAATAATAATAAAAAAAAACCTAAAATAAATTCATAAGTTATTGAAACAAATCTTAAAAAAAATTCGTTGTGCTCGATAACATCTTTATACGTAAAAACTCATAATGGGATAGCCGCAAAGCACAAACAGAATTCAACAATGTTGGAAGAACCGATAAGATCAATGCAGGATCGGTCAGTCTTAGCAAACTTTGTGCTTATCACAAAACAAGTTGATGCAAGTACGGACGATTGGCAGATTTACAAGGAAAAGCTTATGCATTTACTGAAGATTACTGGGGTAGGATCAGATGAGAAGGTTAGTGTCCTAGTTGCAATCTTATCATCTGATGTCTAGAAGCTTATGAGGGGTTTATGTACACCCCATAAGCAGCAAGAAAAGGTATTTGAGGATCTAGGTGAAATCTTAGACCAGCATTACCTAAAAATACAAAATGTCTGGAGAGAGAGAAAAGAGTTCAAAATGATGCTGATATAATGTCGCAGTGGTATGCTCGAGTAATGGAGTTAACTGCAACTTGCCATTTTCAGCGAGAAATAGATGTATTCATAAAAACAAAAGTTATATGTGGAGCAAAACCACACATTTATCAGCGACTATCGGAAGAACCAGCAGCAGTCGACATTCAACATCTGTTAAAAATAGCCAAGTCTCAAATAATATTAATAAAATCAAATAATATTAATAATAATTAAAATAACTTTAAAGAAATTTTGAATGAATCTTTTTGTATTTTAGTAAAAGTAAATAAATTAAATTGGAAATTTGAACTGGATAGTGGAGCAGCAATATCAGAAAGTCCTAACAAAGTATACCAAGAAAAATTTCAAAATTTGGAAATTCATCCATATATTATCTGCCAGGGATATTTTATTGCAGACATAAAATTTAACCGAGTATGTCACAAAATCAAAATATATGTAATTCCAAATACCGCCAAATATTCTAGGAAAAGATTTTTTTTTAAATTTAATCAAAAATCTATTATTATTCTTCTTCTACAATTATTCTTTTTCTTTATTTAGAATTATCACAAAAGCAAAAAATTATCCTTTTTCAACTTTGTTTTCTTGCTTTTTTAGAACTTTTTCCACAAGGTAAGCATGCAAATATTTTACCGGTGTTAGTTAGGCTTCATAAAATCCACTAGAAATTACAGTGTTTGTATGATCAATCAAATTGTACAGGATAAGTATTGTTTATTTTTCTATTTTAAAAAGTTCAGTTGACCAATTGGGGTGATGGCCGTTTTCAAATACACCTTTGTTTTTACTTTGACGTAATCTCTAACTTTATATTTTTCTTTTTATTTATAATTATCATAAAAGCAAAAAAATTATCCTTCTTCATTTAGAATCTTTTATTTGTACTTACTACTGTCGTTTATTTTGACCTCACAATCGTGATTGTGTTATGCCGCATGTCGTGATAATTTTAGTTTCTTCGATGTTAATTAGCAGAATATAATTTGGTTTAGGTTGGTATATTTGTCAAATAGGCTCATGTTGTGCAGTTGGCATTTTGCTGGTTGGCTTCTCATGAGCTGACCTATACATTCGGAATCTGAAACTGACATTCTACTTGCCTTTTCTTGACAAAAATAAGTGTCCTCTATTTTGGGACAATTGTCATCTAAGTATTGCACTTCGTTATTATTCATCAAGTTGAAAGGTTTTGGAAAAATTACTTTAGTTGTGTTTATTGGTAACGGAATTATGTGTACCAATGAGTAAGAATTTTCTGATATTATAGAAATTCTGACATTGAAAACAATATTAGTGTTATTGTAATTTTTTTTTCCCCCTAAGGGAGTTGGGAATCTTCCAAAGACACCAAGAATTTTGCCCTTGGTAGTGTCAGATTCTTACTGACTAAACCCACCTCCCCCTTTAGCCAATATAATGGGATGAAATCCTTACCTGCGAACACAGTATATTGGCTAGGGAGTAGGGATAGGAAAGGATAGGAAAATGGATACGGAAACATTGAATTGGGAGTGGGACTGTAAGGAAACAATGAATCCGCCTATTATTATTACTATTTGGCTAACAGTGACTAAAGCCGTCACAACAGTTACAAAATGTAGTAGTAGTATATAGTACTACATTAGGTAATTATTGAAGGCAACCCCCACTGCCACTGTAGCGGCTACTATTGGTATTAGTATTAGCGGCTACTATTATTGGTATTAGTATTCTTATTAAAATTATTATTTTACTACAGAGTTAGCACCATCAGCGGATTACAACGTGCAGCAGTATATAACACCTTACTTGCATGATATAACCAAAGATGGCTCCACTGTAGCAGCTATCATTATTATTACTATTATTATTATTATTATTATTATTATTATTATTATTATTATTATTATTATTATTATTATTATTATTATTATTATTATTATTATTTTTATTATTATTATTATTATTATTATGATTATTACATTTTACAAAATTATCGTAGGTTTCAGCAAGAAGCAGACGAGTTCAGGGGAAATATGAATTTAGAGGAGAATTGGCGGGTAAATTGGAGACAAACCTGAATAGGTTCGTTTTGGAAAGTTGCAAATTGTATAATGGACGATTCGAATCAGAGGGGAACACGTTGGATGGAAGCATATTCCACATTTTAGCGGTTCTCACAATAAAAGAGTTTCCATAACCAGTTTCATACCAACTAGGAATTTCCACGGTGTAGAAATGAGCGGTGTAGAAATGAGCAATACACCCCATAAGCAGCAAGAAAAGGTATTTGAGGATCTAGGTGAAATTTTAGACCAGCATTACCTAAAAATACAAAATGTCTGGAGAGAGAGAAAAGAGTTCAAAATGATGCTGATATGATGTCGCAGTGGTATGCTCGAGTAATGGAGTTAACTGCAACTTGCCATTTTCAGCGAGAAATAGATGTATTCATAAAAACAAAAGTTATATGTGGAGCAAAACCACACATTTATCAGCGACTATCGGAAGAACCAGCAGCAGTCGACATTCAACATCTGTTAAAAATAGCCAAGTCTCAAATAATATTAATAAAATCAAATAATATTAATAATAATTAAAATAACTTTAAAGAAATTTTGAATGAATCTTTTTGTATTTTAGTAAAAGTAAATAAATTAAATTGGAAATTTGAACTGGATAGTGGAGCAGCAATATCAGAAAGTCCTAACAAAGTATATCAAGAAAAATTTCAAAATTTGGAAATTCATCCATATATTATCTGCCAGGGATATTTTATTGCAGACATAAAATTTAACCGAGTATGTCACAAAATCAAAATATATGTAATTCCAAATACCGCCAAATATTCTAGGAAAAGATTTTTTTTTAAATTTAATCAAAAATCTATTATTATTCTTCTTCTACAATTATTCTTTTTCTTTATTTAGAATTATCACAAAAGCAAAAAATTATCCTTTTTCAACTTTGTTTTCTTGCTTTTTTAGAACTTTTTCCACAAGGTAAGCATGCAAATATTTTACCGGTGTTAGTTAGGCTTCATAAAATCCACTAGAAATTACAGTGTTTGTATGATCAATCAAATTGTACAGGATAAGTATTGTTTATTTTTCTATTTTAAAAAGTTCAGTTGACCAATTGGGGTGATGGCCGTTTTCAAATACACCTTTGTTTTTACTTAATCTGACGTAATCTCTAACTTTATATTTTTCTTTTTATTTATAATTATCATAAAAGCAAAAAAATTATCCTTCTTCATTTAGAATCTTTTATTTGTACTTACTACTGTCGTTTATTTTGACCTCACAATCGTGATTGTGTTATGCCGCATGTCGTGATAATTTTAGTTTCTTCGATGTTAATTAGCAGAATATAATTTGGTTTAGGTTGGTATATTTGTCAAATAGGCTCATGTTGTGCAGTTGGCATTTTGCTGGTTGGCTTCTCATGAGCTGACCTATACATTCGCAATCTGAAACTGACATTCTACTTGCCTTTTCTTGACAAAAATAAGTGTCCTCTATTTTGGGACAATTGTCATCTAAGTATTGCACTTCGTTATTATTCATCAAGTTGAAAGGTTTTGGAAAAATTACTTTAGTTGTGTTTATTGGTAACGGAATTATGTGTACCAATGAGTAAGAATTTTCTGATATTATAGGAATTCTGACATTGAAAACAATATTAGTGTTATTGTAATTTTTTTTTCCCCCTAAGGGAGTTGGGAATCTTCCAAAGACACCAAGAATTTTGCCCTTGGTAGTCTCAGATTCTTACTGACTAAACCCACCTCCCCCTTTAGCCAATATAATGGGATGAAATCCTTACCTGCGAACACAGTATATTGGCTAGGGAGTAGGGATAGGAAAGGATAGGAAAATGGATACGGAAACATTGAATTGGGAGTGGGACTGTAAGGAAACAATGAATCCGCCTATTATTATTACTATTTGGCTAACAGTGACTAAAGCCGTCACAACAGTTACAAAATGTAGTAGTAGTATATAGTACTACATTAGGTAATTATTGAAGGCAACCCCCACTGCCACTGTAGCGGCTACTATTGGTATTAGTATTAGCGGCTACTATTATTGGTATTAGTATTCTTATTAAAATTATTATTTTACTACAGAGTTAGCACCATCAGCGGATTACAACGTGCAGCAGTATATAACACCTTACTTGCATGATATAACCAAAGATGGCTCCACTGTAGCAGCTATCATTATTATTACTATTATTATTATTATTATTATTATTATTATTATTATTATTATTATTATTATTATTATTAATATTATTATTATTATTATTATTATTATTATTATTATTATTATTATTATTATTATTATTATTTTTATTATTATTATTATTATTAATATTATGATTATTACATTTTACAAAATTATCGTAGGTTTCAGCAAGAAGCAGACGAGTTCAGGGGAAATATGAATTTAGAGGAGAATTGGCGGGTAAATTGGAGACAAACCTGAATAGGTTCGTTTTGGAAAGTTGCAAATTGTATAATGGACGATTCGAATCAGAGGGGAACACGTTGGATGGAAGCATATTCCACATTTTAGCGGTTCTCACAATAAAAGAGTTTCCATAACCAGTTTCATACCAACTAGGAATTTCCACGGTGTAGAAATGAGCGGTGTAGAAATGAGCAATACACCCCATAAGCAGCAAGAAAAGGTATTTGAGGATCTAGGTGAAATTTTAGACCAGCATTACCTAAAAATACAAAATGTCTGGAGAGAGAGAAAAGAGTTCAAAATGATGCTGATATGATGTCGCAGTGGTATGCTCGAGTAATGGAGTTAACTGCAACTTGCCATTTTCAGCGAGAAATAGATGTATTCATAAAAACAAAAGTTATATGTGGAGCAAAACCACACATTTATCAGCGACTATCGGAAGAACCAGCAGCAGTCGACATTCAACATCTGTTAAAAATAGCCAAGTCTCAAATAATATTAATAAAATCAAATAATATTAATAATAATTAAAATAACTTTAAAGAAATTTTGAATGAATCATTTTGTATTTTAGTAAAAGTAAATAAATTAAATTGGAAATTTGAACGGGATAGTGGAGCAGCAATATCAGAAAGTCCTAACAAAGTATACCAAGAAAAATTTCAAAATTTGGAAATTCATCCATATATTATCTGCCAGGGATATTTTATTGCAGACATAAAATTTAACCGAGTATGTCACAAAATCAAAATATATGTAATTCCAAATACCGCCAAATATTCTAGGAAAAGATTTTTTTTAAAATTTAATCAAAAAGCTATTATTATTCTTCTTCTACAATTATTCTTTTTCTTTATTTAGAATTATCACAAAAGCAAAAAATTATCCTTTTTCAACTTTGTTTTCTTGCTTTTTTAGAACTTTTTCCACAAGGTAAGCATGCAAATATTTTACCGGTGTTAGTTAGACTTCATAAAATCCACTAGAAATTACAGTGTTTGTATGATCAATCAAATTGTACAGGATAAGTATTGTTTATTTTTCTATTTTAAAAAGTTCAGTTGACCAATTGGGGTGATGGCCGTTTTCAAATACACCTTTGTTTTTACTTAATCTGACGTAATCTCTAACTTTATATTTTTCTTTTTATTTATAATTATCATAAAAGCAAAAAAATTATCCTTCTTCATTTAGAATCTTTTATTTGTACTTACTACTGTCGTTTATTTTGACCTCACAATGGTGATTGTGTTATGCCGCATGTCGTGATAATTTTAGTTTCTTCGATGTTAATTAGCAGAATATAATTTGGTTTAGGTTGGTATATTTGTCAAATAGGCTCATGTTGTGCAGTTGGCATTTTGCTGGTTGGCTTCTCATGAGCTGACCTATACATTCGGAATCTGAAACTGACATTCTACTTGCCTTTTCTTGACAAAAATAAGTGTCCTCTATTTTGGACAATTGTCATCTAAGTATTGCACTTCGTTATTATTCATCAAGTTGAAAGGTTTTGGAAAAATTACTTTAGTTGTGTTTATTGGTAACGGAATTATGTGTACCAATGAGTAAGAATTTTCTGATATTATAGGAATTCTGACATTGAAAACAATATTAGTGTTATTGTAATTTTTTTTTCCCCCTAAGGGAGTTGGGAATCTTCCAAAGACACCAAGAATTTTGCCCTTGGTAGTGTCAGATTCTTACTGACTAAACCCACCTCCCCCTTTAGCCAATATAATGGGATGAAATCCTTACCTGCGAACACAGTATATTGGCTAGGGAGTAGGGATAGGAAAGGATAGGAAAATGGATACGGAAACATTGAATTGGGAGTGGGACTGTAAGGAAACAATGAATCCGCCTATTATTATTACTATTTGGCTAACAGTGACTAAAGCCGTCACAACAGTTACAAAATGTAGTAGTAGTATATAGTACTACATTAGGTAATTATTGAAGGCAACCCCCACTGCCACTGTAGCGGCTACTATTGGTATTAGTATTAGCGGCTACTATTATTGGTATTAGTATTTTTATTAAAATTATTATTTTACTACAGAGTTAGCACCATCAGCGGATTACAACGTGCAGCAGTATATAACACCTTACTTGCATGATATAACCAAAGATGGCTCCACTGTAGCAGCTATCATTATTATTACTATTATTATTATTATTATTATTATTATTATTATTATTATTATTATTATTATTATTTTTATTATTATTATTATTATTATTATTATGATTATTACATTTTACAAAATTATCGTAGGTTTCAGCAAGAAGCAGACGAGTTCAGGGGAAATATGAATTTAGAGGAGAATTGGCGGGTAAATTGGAGACAAACCTGAATAGGTTCGTTTTGAAAAGTTGCAAATTGTATAATGGACGATTCGAATCAGAGGGGAACACGTTGGATGGAAGCATATTCCACATTTTAGCGGTTCTCACAATAAAAGAGTTTCCATAACCAGTTTCATACCAACTAGGAATTTCCACGGTGTAGAAATGAGCAATTGAGGCTCCCCTAGTTTTGCGTTGGAATTGTTTACGTGGAGGCATTATTGATTTCAATTCAATACAACAAGTGTCGTTACCTACAAGATATCTATAAAAGAGAGATAAAGCTCCAATATTTCGACGTGAGTTAAGAGGAGTAAAGGTACCCTGAACAGTAGGGTCGCCAATCAGGCGTAAGGTGCCACCAGAGTGCTGTCATCGGCAAAACTATGGATTGGAATGAGAGTAGAACTGAGTAGGTCGTTAATAAAAATTAAGAAGAGAGTGAGAGATAAGGCAGAGCCTTGTGGAACGCCAGCATTTATTTTATGAGTGTCAGACATAAAACTGTCGACAAGGATACGAATACAACGATTCGAAAGAAAATCCTCAATCCATGACCAATCAAAATCAGCCAAAAAACTGTTTAGACCCCCCAGTCAGCCCTGTTGTAGTGCCAAACTAGTCTTTTAGGAATATGATTTTGACTAGCCGATGTATTTGTTGAAAAGCTTGTTTTAACAAGGCAATGATCACAGCCCCCAATTGGAGAGCTAACAGAAATGTTATGTTTTTCTGGATTTGTGGTCAGGAACAAATCCAAAAGATGCTCGTTGTGGTTGTCACGGTCTGGAATTCTAGTAGGGCTCTTAACAAGTTGAGAAAGTTGGAATAAGTTTGAAAATAGTTCAACTTGCTTGCCTTTCGGTGAGTTGTGACTAGAGAAATGGAGCCAGTTATTGTTGTGGATTTAAAATCCCCGGCGACGGCTATCTCACATTCTGGATTTTTTTCCGAAATTTTATTAATATCGTCGGATAGTTTTTCAATAGCCACAGTTGTTTCTAGCTCGTTGGCTTAGGGAGATCTGTATATAAAGCAAAAAAAGATTGTAGCTTCTTCAACTCGGAGTTTAATCAAAAGATAATGGAAAATTGGGTTGGAGCTTTTATAATCGAGAAGCGAGTTGAAAGCTACGTCGGAACGTATATATAAAGCAACATCTCGATGAGAGATAAAAAGCGGAACTAAAGTATAGCCGTTGATACTATAATTAGTATCATCGCCTATAACCTGAGTTTCACTTAGGGCTAATATAGCTGGTCTTTCTGAGTATAGGTGAGCTTCAACTAATTGGAAATTGCTCGCTAAACCTCTAATATTACAAAAGTTAATTGTAAAGTTGACGGACATTATTACAATTTGCAACGAAATGGGACTGGGAAAAATTAATTATAGTTAAAATTAAAAAAAAATAAAACAAAAATAAATTTCGAATTTAAATTAAATTTAAAGAAAATTTACCCAAACAAAACCAAAAAAAAATGGAACACCAAACGTTAAACTCGAACAGACGGAAAAAAAAAATAACTGAACAAAATAAGTGGTGAACAAGACAAACGAAATTCGAGGTACGACAGTTTTTAGTACCTTATCGTACACAAGAAATACTTTACCACATTCACCACTTAAATAGCATAGACCCAAACCTTCTTATATCATATATTTTTCTTTTTCCCACTTATATATGATAAAAATTTAGTAAAAAGAAATAATGCAAATTAATTAAATAAATTAGAAAAGAGCGGTTTGTTTACTGAAGGCTGAAAGGAAGGTTGGATAGCGTACCTTTTTATTGACATTTAATTTGAATTTACAATGTTTGATGAAAATTTAAAATGAAAACAAATTAATTTAATTTATAATAATCAAAACTTAAAACAAAATTAAAGTTAATAAAAATTGAATTTAAAAGTTAATTGAACTAAATCTAAATTTATAACAAGGAAATAAGAGAAATTAAAACTATTAATAAAAAACCAAAATTGTAAACAAGCTTAAAATTAAAACCAAGTGAAATCAAAATATAATTAAAATTAAGAAGTTTCAAACATAAAAGTTGAATAAAAAAAATATAAAATTAGCGAGAATTAAAATTAATGAGTTTGAAATAAAATTAGATGATCCAGTATTTGCTTGATAAGCTGCAACAGCCGGAGAAAAGAAAAAAAAAATATGGTGGAATCATCAATGGCTTTTGTATATTCCTCGTCAATATATCACATTCATTCGGATTTAAAATTTATTTATGGTATAAAGTTTAAATTATATTAATAAATTAAATTTAATTACTCAGTTTTAATGATTAATAAAATAAAATTGATAAAATTGAATTATTTGTATTATATATTATAATAATATTAATTATTTATGTATATTATAATAAATCAATTGTTAATAATTTGATATTATTAAGTTATTATTTTATAAATTCATGAATTATTATTGATATTGTTATCATTATAAATTATAAATTATCTATTAATTTACAATTTATTAAAATTAATAATCGTTAGTTATTTTAATTTTAATTTCATTGGTTGTACAGATTATGATGGTCCGTCAGATGGTCCTAAGTCCTAACAAAGTATACCAAGAAAAATTTTTAAATTTGGAAATTCATCCATATATTATCTGCCAGAGATATTTTATTCCAGACATAAAATTTAACCGAGTATATCACAAAATCAAAATATATGTAATTCCAAATACCGGCAAATATTCTAGGAAAAGATTTTTTTTTAAATTTAATCAAAAATCTATTATTATTCTTCTTCTACAATTATTCTTTTTCTTTATTTAGAATTATCACAAAAGCAAAAAATTATCCTTTTTCAACTTTGTTTTCTTGCTTTTTTAGAACTTTTTCCACAAGGTAAGCATGCAAATATTTTACCGGTGTTAGTTCGGCTTCATAAAATCCACTAGAAATTACAGTGTTTGTATGATCAATCAAATTGTACAGGATAAGTATTGTTTATTTTTTCTATTTTAAAAAGTTCAGTTGACCAATTGGGGTGAATTATCATAAAAGCAAAAAAATTATCCTTTTTCATTTAGAATCTTTTATTTATACTTACTACTACCTGTTGAAGATCAAGGTAAAGATCAATATTTACGACACCCCTTTATTTTATATCAAGTATTTTGCACATGTTATTATTATTATCAAAATCAAGTTAAACATTTGCTTTTGTCTTTTTCTCTACCCTTACAAAAACAAATATCCTTTTTCATTTTTTTAAAAAAAGTATGCTGCGTATAATATGTACTATATGTATCAATCTACATTCTTCATTCTGTTTTACTGTTTTGCTTCAGCAAGCTCAAAATTCAAGTACAAGTTCAATATTTGAATTGATTTTTTTTTTCTTTACTCTTACAAAAAATAATATCCTTTTTCATTTTAATAAAAAAAAGGGTGTTGCGCATAACAATAAGATATAATATATGTATATTATATAATATATCTTCACAACTTTATTTTATCGTTTTACTTCAGTAATTTTAAGTTTAAGGTCAACTTTAAAATCTAGTAAATATAACATCTACCATACATTCTTTTTTTATTTTGCAAAAATATCCTCTTCATTTTTATAAAGAAAAAACACATATTATGTACCTATTTTTATAGGCCTATTTTAATATACTCAATATAACATTTTTGTAACTAACAATATCTTTTTTTAAATGCAATCATATAACTCACGGATACAAAAATTCCAAACAACCCTTCATTTATAAATTCAAATTAACATATAACTTACAATCAACTCTATTGCATAACAGTTAAAGAGTTCACATTTTAAAAGTTATATTCCAATAGTAACTCGGTTCAAATCCCGTTGTATTCAATATTTCTTTTATTCTAATTTCAATTTATCCCTTTATTAAAACAGTATCCATCTTTCCCCCTTCTCATAATTAACCCCTCTATTATATACCTTAAATCACACAAGCATGACACCCTACACCTTACGCACAAACACCGATATCGACTAACTACACACAAACACCACAATCAATTATGCACCCCTCACCAAGACAAAAATAAAGTCACTACACCTACATAACTAGATCAGATAGTCTACTCACTCCCCTACACAAATAACTTAAATTATTAGGTCATCTATCAGGTCAAATACCTCTTCCATAACAATTATACCCTAATATTTATATATTCTCTCTTCTTATTCAATATTCAACCCTTCTTTTCATCTATTAAATTTTCTCTATAGTAATAACTTAACCCTTTTCTAAATTTTTTAATTAATACACTAATAACTTCCCCGTACCACATTGTTTTTATTTTTGTTATTATTATTATTATTATTATAATTATTATTATTACTGTAGTATATTGTAGTATATAATGTACAGCAACCCTCATATATACACATGTCAAGCGTCAATAGAGACACTGACGTAAGTGATGATATAACATATTAATAGGGGTGCAAACTGGATGTTCCTTCTTAGAGGCACTGACGTAAGTGAGGATATAACATATTAATAGGGGTGCAAACTGGATGTTCCTTCTTCTAGTAGAAACCTCGCTAAGAGGCGAGTAAAGAGAACAAGTAAGAAAAATAAAAATAAAATACAACATCACAATGGCGACGAGAATAAAAACAAAATAAAAAAAATATTTAATTATACAAAAAAAATTTAAAGAAATAATTAATAATAATAATAATAAAAAAATAAAATTTATCTAGGAAAGAAATTATAAAAAAAAATATATATATATAATACAATTAATGTATGCATGTCATATATCCAACAAACCAAATCTTAGAAGATGTAATTTCTAGGAGGTCTAATCAATAAATTAATTTTCATAATTCTTTCTCTTACTTTCATATTAATCAATTACAAGTATTTCAATATACTTGATATTATAAAATTCTTCTTTTTTTGTTGTTCTTCTTTTCTTTTATTCCGTTGACCGCTATGTAAAATACAATAATTCGTTTTAAAGTACAATAAACTTAAATTAGTTCATTAAATGAAAAAAGGATCATATTTCAAACAAAGCAAGACCAAAATTTTTTATTTAAATTTAAACTCTTACAAAATTTCTTTTCAAGTACAATAAACTAAAATTAAGTCATTGAATTAAAAATAAGAGATCAAATTACAAATAACGCAAGACCAATTTTTTTTTGATTCAAAATTAAATTCTTACACAATTTCCTTTTCAAGTGCAATAACAGAAATCGAAAGCACTTGAAAATATAATAAATTTCTTTTTCTTGTTTTTCTTTGTAAAATATTAATAATAATCAATATTTAAAATTGAATTCTAAATATAAATTTGTAAAATGTAAAAGTTAGTTTAAGTCTAGATTCGTAAGGTTTAACATTTAATTTTTAATAAAGAAAATTAAAATAAAAAATCAAAATTGTTTCGTGTTTAATTTATAAAGAATATTATTTTATAAACTTCAATCTTATAAAATAATAAAACTGGCGCAGTCGGTAGGATCGCTAACTGACGTCCGATAACGGTAAAATAAAAAAATAAAAAATAAAAAAAAAAAAAAAAAAAAAATATATAAAAGTGAAAGTTATCTATAAAATTATATTACCAGTGACTTTAGTAAAACTTTTATTAAAAAGAATTTTTTTTATATATCAATATTCAAGTTAAATCAAGATAACTTCAATTAACTTTTAAAAATTGTATTGAATAACATTATAAAAAAAAAAAAAAAAAAAAAAATAAATAAATAAAAACTAAAGTGACAAAAGTGGCGTCAGGCTTTTTTATTAAAAGAAATTTGTAGCGATAAAAGAACACAAAACAAAAGAAAAGAAAAATCTTAAGTGAATGAAATCATATCGAATCAATTATAAAAATAAAAGCAAACTTAAACTCGAAACTATTAGCGAATATAATAGTATTTTAAATAATATCAAGTTAACTAACGAAACATCAGAAATGGCATTAACAATAAATTCAATCTCAACAAATGATTTAATATCCGAAGCTAGATCTATTCCAGTATTTAGAGGAGATGGAACGTTTGAGTTAATATCATTTTTCAAAGAAGCTGATAATATCATGGGTTTAACACCAGATCCAGGATTAAAATCTTATCTTGTCAGCATAATATTATCAAAAATACAAGGAGCAGCCGCAGCCAGCATACGAAGATTGGAAAACGCGACATGGAGTGACATTAAAAATCAATTAAAGAGATCATTCGGAATACAAGAAGATTACCTCAAGCTGAAAGAGAAAGCAGATGAAATTAAATTTTTAAATGTAAGTCAATTTTATTATCAATTAACAGAAATACTAGATAAGCTAAATTTAAAATATAAACTTGATCCAAATTCCCCTATCGATTTTAAACCATCCAATAATGAAAAAAGCATTTTAGAGAAATTTCTCAATAGACTCCCTAGATCCGATAGTATGTTTTTAAGGCTTAAAAATATTGATAATTTAGAGGAAGCTTATTATGAGCTTTTGCAAACTGGTATTTCCACCAACAATAACAATTATAATTTTAATAAGATTTTTCAAAATTTTTCACGTAATGATAAAAATAAAAACAATAATAATCGTTCTAATACTACTTTTAGAAACTCTAATTTCAATAATAATTATAATAACAATTTAAATAACAATCGCTCTAAAAATTTTTTAAATAATAATTATAATAATAATAATTCCAATCACTATCGCTCTAATAATTTTTCAAGTCATAATAATAATTATAATAATAATTCCAATCACTATCGTTCTAATAATTTTCCAAACCATAATAATAACTATAATAATAATCCCAATAATCATTTTAATAGATATAATTCTAATTCAAATTTTAATCGTCCAATCAATCCTAATAATTCAGGGCAAAGTAGATTCCGTCGTAATTATAGCGGAAATTTTACAAATCAAAATAATAACTATAATCAACCTACAGAGCCAATGGATACCTATGATGTTAATATTAACAATGTTTCTTTAGATAACCAAAATGAGCAAACTGAAGAAAATTTTCATTCAGTGCCTCGGAAACCAATTTACCAATAGTCCAATTTACAATAAATAATACAAAAGTAAATTGTTTAATTGATACAGGTGCTACAACATCAGTTATCAATGAAACCTTATTTCCCGAAATAAAAAAAGAAAAATTGAAAAATCCTTTAAAAATTCTCACATTATTCGGTGCTAGTAAAATATTTCATACATTAATTACTGACGTTCCAATAGAATTTAATCACTCAGCACAAATCCTTTGGAAGGTATTAAAACTTAATAATAAACAATTTGACGCGATTATAGGACAAAACGTATTGAAAGCCGTAGGAGCAAAAATAGACTTTGAAATGGAAACGATCGAAATAATGGGAAAAATAACAAAATTTAAAAATGCTTGCCCTTATAATGACATTAATGAATTGTATTCATTAGATCTAAAAACAAATATCTTTGATTTTATAAAAACAAATCATCTTAATAACGAAGAAAATAAATTATTAAAAAAAATTATAACAGAAAATAAAGATCTCTTTTATCAAGAAGGTCAGACCTTAACCAACATTAATTGTATTAAACATCAAATTATCACAAAAAATAGCCATCCTATCTATTCGAAAATTTACTATCTATTTCCTAAGATTCATGAACATGAGGTGGAAAAACAAATTTCCGAAATGCTATCTCAGGGGATAGTAAAACATAGTAATTCTCCTTATAATTCACCTATCTGGATAGTTCCCAAGAAACTAGATCAATCAGGAAAACAAAAATGGAGAATAGTGGTAGATTATAGGAAATTGAATGAGATTACAATTGAAGATAAATTTCCTATTCCGAATATTGAATCTCTCTTTGATAAACTAGGTAAAGCCCAATATTTCTCTACTATTGATCTCGCTAAAGGATTTCATCAAATCCTTGTAGACGAAAAAGATCAACCGAAAACAGCCTTTTCGACCCCACAAGGTCACTATGAGTTTGTCAGGATGCCATTCGGGTTGAAGGAAGCTCCTGCAACATTCCAACGAATGATAAATTATGTTTTACGTGACTTTATAAATCATATCTGTGTCGTATATCTAGACGATATACTAATTTTCAGTACGTCACTACAAGAACATGAAAACGCAATTAGAAAAATATTTGAAAGGTAAGAAAATTTAATTTAAAAATACAATTAGATAAATGTTTATTTTTTTCTAAAGAATCAGAATATTTAGGACATTTACTTACAGATAAGGGAATTAAACCAAACCAAAAAAAAATTGAATTGATAAAAAAACTAAAACTACCAAATTCTCGAAAATCCATTAAAAGCTTTTTAGGTATTACTGGGTATTATCGTAAGTTTATTAAAGACTACGCTAAAATTGCCCAACCATTAACTTATTGCTTCTCTAAAATATAAAATTGGCATTAACAATCCTAAATATATTCAAGCATTCGAGAAACTTAAAGAAATCATTACTAGTGATCCAATATTAAAATACCCAAATTTTAATCAAAAATTTACCTTAACTACTGATGCAAGTGACTTTGCTATTGGGGCTGTTTTATCACAAAATGGACATCCAATTGTATTTGCAAGTAGAACATTAAATGATCACAAAAATCGTTATAGTACTATATCGAGAAAGAGCTCTTGGCAATTGTTTGGGCAACTAAGTACTTTAGACCGTACCTGTTTGGTGTTAGATTTACTATAAAAACGGATCATAGACCTCTAGTTTGGCTAAACTCACTAAAAGAACCGAATTCAAAACTCCAAAGATGGAGAATTAAATTAAATGAATTCAATTTTGATACAGAATATGTTAAAGGAAAAGACAATAAAGTGGCCGATTTCCTTAGCAGAATCAATATTGAAAAAAATAATATTTTTCAATTAGATGAGTCTTCTTCTAACATGGAAAGCGATTTAGCTACAATTCATAGTGGCATCGAAAATTTGGATGACCACATTCCAATTGTAGAAAATATAGGAAACAAATATTTTAATCAAATCCACCTAGTAGTAACTAAACCAGGTGAATTGATTACCAAATATAACAAATATAAAAAAAATTTTATATCCGAAGATGATTTAAAAAATCAAAATTATTTAAATGACGTACTACGAAGGCTCATTAAAAAAGGTATTACTGCGATTTATTCAGAATTGAACGATAATAAATTTGCAATATTACAAAGAAAACTAATAGAATTATTCAGTAACGATAGAAAAGTAAAGTTTATTAGATGTACTAAATTAGCTCAAGAAATAGAAAGCGAAACCGATTTACTAAATATAATAAAAGAAACCCATGAAAAAACAAATCATAGAGGTATTTTAGAAAATTTGAATGAATTGAAAGATAAATACTATTTTCCAAAAATGAAAGATCTTATTTACAAATATATAAATAACTGCGATATTTGTAATTTAGCAAAGTATGATCGGAAACCTAATCAATATAATTTTAATATATCTGCAACACCTTCTGAACCGAATGAAATAGTTCATGGCGACACGTATTACTTAAAAAAAAGAAGTATTTTTAACAACAATAGATAAATTTACAAAACACTTATCAATAATTAAACTAAATGATAGAAATAGCATTACCATAATTCAAGCTTTAAGATTACGAAACTCTCTGTTTGGTAAACCAAAAACATTTGTATTTGACAACGAATTCAATAGCTTAAATCTGAAGGACTTTTGTAGAGTAGAAAATATAGAATTACACTTTACCTCTCCTAGAAGTCATACAGGTAATTCTGATATAGAAAGAGCCAACCATCACAGAACATATTAGGATTTTAACATTAACCGATCCCAATCTTAATACTGAAAGTTGTATATTAAAAGCTGTTGAAGCTTATAATAATACACTACATTCTGTAACTGAAGTTAGGCCCATTGACTTTACTAAGAATAAAGTTTTAAGTTTCCAAGAAATCAAAGACAGATTATTACATAAAAAAGAGAAAATTATTTCCAAATTAAACAAAAATATAAAAACTTTTGAAATACCTAATGACAGTGAGATACTAATACAAAACCCTGTAATAGTACGGTATAAAGAACAGCCTAGATATAAGAAAATTAAAATTAAGAAGATAAATAATAAAATTACTGATTTTAAAAATAAAAACATTCATCCAACAAGAGTTAAAAGAAAATATAAATTCATTTCAGGTAACTCAACAAATAACAACTGCCATTAAAATCATTATTCAGATTTTTATTCTTATTATAATTCTAAATAAAGCTGAAGCAATAATTAATATAGAAAAATTAGAAACTGAGTCCGGGTATTCTTTAATCCAACAAGAGAAAACTCCAATTATTGATAGCTATACTAAAATACTTCACGTTATTGAATTAGACGAAATTGATTATACAATAAATATGATAAAAGATAATGTAAGAAATTCATTTAAAATCCCAGAAGACGAAATTATTTTAAAAACGCTAAAAGATAAAATTAACAAATTAGAACATACCTTCAAGACATTAATTCCCTATAGACATAAAAGAGCATTAGCTAATATTGGTGGTTCATTTTTGAAATGGATATTTGGTACAATGGACGAAGATGATAAAGTTGAAATAGAAGAATATCTAAAAACCCTTGAACAAAATACTCATAATCTAATAATTAATCATAACCAACAAATAAAATTAAATAGTAATTTTCAAGATAATATTGAAATCCTGAAAAAAAACAGTTAATAATAACCACATAAAAATTGAAAAACTTCTAAATAGTGTTTAAATGGAAAATAAAAATATAACTAAACAACTACAATACTTGCAAACAATTACTGACATTAATCTTCTAAGTGAAGAAGTCGAAAAAATTCAAGAAAATGTTATATTTGCTAAACATCAAATAATGAGTAGATCCATTCTAACCCCAGAAGAAATAGATTTTTATAACATAGATATTTTCAAAATTCAAGAACTTAAGAGTTCAGTTGCAACAACAAATAGTAATAAATTAATATTTATATTGGAAATACCAGTACTAAGTAAAGAAAATGCCACTAAATATAAAATATTTGCTTTACCAAATTCAAAATTTGAACAAATTGATATACCAAATTCTGACATTATCTTATTTGAAAATAAAACATACTATATTACCCAGGAAAAATATAAAAACAAACTAAAACCAACCTCAAACTGTATATCAAATCTTTTTATTAAATCATATATTAACTGTTCTAAAACTATCGAAGAAGATTTTAAAATAACGGAATTGGATCAAGGTGTAATATTAATTAAAAATGCCCAAAATAAAAATTTTACAAACAATTGTAACAATATGAATTATCTTTTAAACAAAAACTATATTATTTATTTTAATAATTGTAATATCGAAATCGATAACATTAAATTTTCTAATAAAAATAAAGAATTCAAACATAATATTGTAATACCTAATTATATAACTATTAAAAATATAAATAATACTGTTAAACTTGAAACTTTAAATTTAAGACAATCAGAAAACAATAGAGAAATTGTTGAAATTAATTACAAAAGAAAAATTTATGATAATTTAACTCATACTAATACAATTGTTATAGTAATTATAGTTGTAATTTTATTCATTTTTGTAATTCTACAAAGTAAAAGAAGAAAAGGAAAAATAATCAATAATATAACCAATACTAAAACTAAAGAAATTGTCCAGGAGTACAAAAATCCTAAGGATGAGGGTGTCATATATCCAACAAACCAAATCTTAGAAGATGTAATTTCTAGGAGGTCTAATCAATAAATTAATTTTCATAATTCTTTCTCTTACTTTCATATTAATCAATTACAAGTATTTCAACATACTTGATATTATAAAATTCTTCTTTTTTTGTTGTTCTTCTTTTCTTTTATTCCGTTGACCGCTATGTAAAATGCAATAATTCGTTTTAAAGTACAATAAACTAAAATTAGGTCATTAAATGAAAAAAGGATCATATTTCAAACAAAGCAAGACCAAAATTTTTTATTTAAATTTAAACTCTTACAAAATTTCTTTTCAAGTACAATAAACTAAAATTAAGTCATTGAATTAAAAATAAGAGATCAAATTACAAATAACGCAAGACCAATTTTTTTTTGATTCAAAATTAAATTCTTACACAATTTCCTTTTCAAGTGCAATAACAGAAATCGAAAGCACTTAAAAATATAATAAATTTCTTTTTCTTGTTTTTCTTTGTAAAATATTAATAATAATCAATATTTAAAATTGAATTCTAAATATAAATTTGTAAAATGTAAAAGTTAGTTTAAGTCTAGATTCGTAAGGTTTAACATTTAATTTTTAATAAAGAAAATTAAAATAAAAAATCAAAATTGTTTCGTGTTTAATTTATAAAGAATATTATTTTATAAAACTCAATCTTATAAAATAATAAAACTTGCACATACCTCTAGCAAAATAATAATAAAAAAAAACCTAAAATAAATTCATAAGTTATTGAAACAAATCTTAAATAAAAATTCGTTGTGCTCGATAACATCTTTATACGTAAAAACTCATAATGGGAAAGCCGCAAAGCACAAACAGAATTCAACAATGTTGGAAGAACCGATAAGATCAATGCAGGATCGGTCAGTCTTAGCAAACTTTGTGCTTATCACAAAACAAGTTGATGCAAGTACGGATTGGCAAATTTACAAGGAAAAGCTTATGAATTTACTGAAGATTACTGGGATAGGATCAGATAACAAGGTTAGTGTCCTAGTTGCAATCTTATGATCTGATGTCTACAAGCTTATGAGGGATTTATGTACACCCCATAAGCAGGAAGAAAAGGTATTTGAGGATCTAGGTGAAATTTTAGACCAGCATTACCTAAAAATAAAAAATGTCTGGAGAGAGAGAAAGGAGTTCAAAATGATGCTGATATGATGTCGCAGTGGTATGCTCGAGTAATGGAGTTAACTGCAACTTGCCATTTTCAGCGAGAAATAGATGTATTCATAAAAACAAAAGTTATATGTGTTAACTTTAAAAGTTATTTGACTGTTTTAAAAGTTATATTTGCAAAACCACACATTTATCAGCGACTATTGGAAGAGCCAGCAGCAGTCGACATTCAACATCTGTTAAAAATAGCCCAGTCTAGAGAGCTGACTTCAAACAACAATACAGATAACAACAACACAATTGCTTTTGTATACAACAAAAATGCTAAACAAAATTATCAAGTCAAGTCAAGATGTGACAGAACTGGCCACAGTTCACACACATCCATCCATCAGTAGCAAGATAACAACATATGGAGTTGAAAACCTACACTGCCAGGGATATTTTATTGCAGACATAGAATTTAACCGAGTAAGTCACTAAATCAAAATATATATAATACCAAATGACACGGCAAATATTCTAGGAAGGTTTTTTTTTTAAATTTAATGTAGGCTTTACAATCAAAAATTTAAACAAAAGTGATGAAATTAGTACATTAGTTGATTCATATAGTGATTTATTCGAGGAAAAATTAGGTGAATATAGGTACAAAAAAATTTCATTAAATATAGAGAACAACATTAAACCAATCTTTACAAAACCTAGACAGATAGCCTTCTCAAAAAAGAAATAGTTGAGGAGGAACTAAGGAAGTGGTGTAATAAATGGTTTTTCGAATTTTGATAGTTTGATAATGCCAAATTTGATAATGCCGAATCGGGTACACCTATTGTAGTAGTACCAAAAGCAAATGGTATAAGGATAAGTGGTAACTACAAGGTTACTATCAATCCATTTAAAAGAACACAATAATACTTTACCCAATATTGAAGAAATATTTGCGTCACTTTCAGGTGGTAGGGTATTCGCAAAGTTAGATGTACGAACTGCATTTTTACAATTCGTCCTAGACGAACATTCTCAAAAGTTATGTGCACACACTTGGGGATTTTCACAATGCCATATGGCATAAAAGTGGCAACCGCTATTTACCAACAAGAAATGGAAAAGGTATTAGCTGGGTTAAACCATGTTGTTTTTGTGTAGCGATGAGAATGATTTGGTAGAAGTGCTAAAAACAGTTTTTGATAGATTAAGAGCAGCTGGTATAAGGTTAAATGAAAATAAATGAATTTTTGGTACAGATTTAATACAATACCTAGGTCACACAATAAGCATGCAGGGCATTTCGAAAAACAAGGATAGAATTATAAGATTTTTGAAAATAAAAGAACCTGAAAATATAGATGAAGTTATGGCATTTTGTGGTATCTTAAATTACTATAGAAAATTTGTTTGTAACTTAGCGGGAATTATGACTCCTATTTATGAATGTTTAAAAGGATCAAACACTAAATAAAATTTTAATAACGAATGTAAAGAAGTATTCGAGTTAATAAAAATGAAAATAGCTGAGGATATAACCTTAGCCCATATGATATTGATGCACTTTGATTGTTACAACAGATGCATCTCATCATAGTGTTGCAGCTGTATTATCCGTATTATCAGTTGCGGAAAATGTTGAAAGACCCATTGCCTTCATTTCGAAAAAGTTAAATAAAGCACAACTGAATTATTCTATCATACACAAAGAAGCCTTGGCGATAGTGTATGCTCTAAAAAAGCTTAGCCAATATTTACTAGGCAGACATTTCGAACTCAGAACGGATCAAAAACCACTGTTAAGAATATTTAGCTCAAGCAAAGAAACATATGCAGTGGCCTCTGAAAGAATAAAAAGGTGGGCCTCTTTTGTAGGAAGCTATGATTATAGTATAGAACATGTTGTTAGTAATATAGAGTAGGCAATGTGGAAGAAAATGAATACGACACGTCAGCGGAGGTAAATTATTTAGGAGAAAATGTAGGGTTACCCATCACAATTGAAGAAATAAAATCTGAAACAATGATAGACCCAGTCATATCGAAGATTTTTCACAGTGTCAAAAGAGGAACTACTCACAAATTACATGATAAAGAATTGTTACCATTCGTAAGAAAACGCAGGGAACTAAAAACCTTCTTTTATGAGGCGGAAGGGTGGTAGTACCAGAAAAGTTCAAAACAATCATATTAAGAGAATTGCACACTCCTCATATGGGAATGGCAAAAACAAAATCGGTAGCCAGGAGTTATTTCTGGTGGCCCAACATGGACGAAGAAATAGAACGTCACACAAAAGACTGTGACACTTATCTGGTCAATTAATCCTGTCAGTAACCTTGACAAAAGCAGTCTAATACCTTGGCCCATTCCAGATAGAGCATGATCAAGAATAATACACATTGACTATGCAGGCCCTAAGTGGGGCACTGGTTTCTAGTAATTGTAGATGCCAAGAGCAAGTGGGTACAAGTATTCAAAACGAAAAATACATCAGCAGAGTTTACAAGAGACAAACTCAGGGAAGCATTTGCTAAGTTCGGTATATGTGATACAGTAATTTCTGACAATGGTACAGTCTTTCACTCAGTAGTGTTTCAGGGACTCCTAAAATCGAATGGTGTAACGCACAAGACAACACCAGACTAACGGACAGGCAGAAAGCGCGGTGAAAACTATAAAACTTGCTTTTATAAGAATTTAGACAAAAGGCCCAAAACTCCATATGAAATAGAAGTGAAAGTGCAAAACTTCTTGTTAAGTTATTGAGTCACCAATCACAGTTCAACAAACAGAGTACCGTGTGAACTGTTACTAAATCGAAAACTCAAGACACGCTTAGATTTACTAGCATCCAAAGTTAGTTTTTCGAAAAACAAAAATGGCAAAAGCGAAGACCATGCTAAGGTTAGTAAAGAGAGACAAGTACACCGCTATAGAGGCAAAAATAATAGCAAATGCATAATCGGCCAAAAGGTAAAAATAACTATGCACAAAAATAACAGTTGCTGCTGGATGGATGCTAATATAAGACAAATACTTGGAAAAAGAATGTACTATTGTGAATTACCAAATGCTGATTTAATAAAAAGGCACATAGATAAACATTAAACAGGTTCAAAATTGCAATTTAAAATATAAAAATAAAAACAAATAATAATAATTAAAGCAAGAACAAAATGTACATGAAATCAAAAAAAAAAAATATATGTAAAAGAAGAAACATCTTGTTTGCCACTTTTATTGATGTAGATGGAATTATGGTATTTATGTAAGATTAAATTATACACATATTAAGATAGGAAATAATAAAAACAAAATATATATATATATATGCCGCATATTATTATTATTATTAATTATTAATTATTATTATTATGTGTTAATTTAAATTTATAGTTACGTAATTAATAGACAGTACTCATTTATCAATATGCTTTACATTTATTTAAATGTCGTATGTTATACATACACATGTATATCAACTACACTTTTCCAATTTTTTTTACCTCTTTTGGTAAATGCATATTAACATTATATATTTTAGTCTATTTAGTGATTTCTTTGAATACACAACACTTAATAATTAATATTAATTTCTAACTGTCCTGGATTTTTATTTAGCAAGCTATGGACCCAGTTAGAAATTAAAAAAAAAAAGGAAAATTTTAAGAATTATTTTTTGTTAAAGAATTGTATTTATAATTTCTTTAATTATTGAAATTTTATTTCGTTAAAACATATAAAAAAAATAATATAAATAAAATGAACATAAGTAATACAGGAATCGAGAAACTTACTAATAAAAATTATGAAACATGGAGAATGCAAATTAAAAGCGTGCTAATATACAATGATATTTGGGAGTATGTTTCTGTGATAATGCTGCTCCAACTGATTCTTCTGAATTACAAGTATGGACAATTAAAGATTCTAAAGTACTTGCTTTAATTACTTTAAGTGTGAATGCAAATTAACTAAGTTACATTAGAAAAAGTAGTAATTCACATGCTGCTTGGTTAGCATTAGAAAAAATTCATGCGGCACGTGGTCCGACAAGAAAGGTTATGGTATATAAACAACTGTTTGAACGGAAGAAATCTGAACAATCAATGGCTCAACGTATAAGAAACTTTCAAGAAAAGGTTGATAAATTACAAAAATACGGACTGAGTATTCCAAAAAAACAATTATCCGTTATGCTTTTGAACACATTGCCTGATAATTATGAGCATTTTTGTATAGCTATGGAATCAAGAGATGAGTTGCCAACTGTAGATGTTTTAAAAGCTAAATTAATTGAAGAAGATGACCGTCGTTATAGTATGAAAATTGAATCAGATAATAATGCATTTGTTAGTAAAGGAAACTTTAAAAAGAAAAACTTTTATAATAATAATAATAATCATAAAAGGCATCAAAAATTTTTTGGAAAGTGTTTTAAATCTAAGAAAAATGGTCACATGGCAAAAGAAGGTTATTTTATTTTTTTTATTATTAGTTTAATTCTTTATTCTCTTTCAAAAATATGCATAAGATATTTCTTAAGACTAATATATAATTCAATTAATTTCATTTTCATTTGTATTTTATTTTATTTTTTTTATTTATTTTTTATTTTTTATCTTTATTTATTATTAAGTATGTAAGAGAACAGTTTAGGACACTTTATATAACTAAGGTATAGTGGTAAGTGCTACATAAGTACTTTAAATCAAAAATTCTTTTAAAATTAATTAATTAGGGGTGACTATAGTTTGAATAACATTTCATAAATTAATTATTAAAACAAAAAAGAACAAAAAGTTTGAATTCAACAGTATAAAAAATATTAGGTTTTAAGATAAGTTATAAGTTTGAATGTATGTAATTATTAAATTTAAATTATGAAAACATAAAAAACAAACAAAAAAAATTCTTTTATAGAATGTAACAAAAAAGGTAATAAGCGTATCACATACATTAAATCATCATAAAATAAACAACAGAAAATTATAACAAAAAAAAGTGTAAGTAAGACTTAGACTTGTAACAGAAGACTTAGGTTAAAATTCTTAACAAAACCTCAATTTCATCATGTCTAAGTATGGGACCATAGTTTTAATTTGTTTAGTAACATCTTTTGATTTCGAATATTTTTAATTGAAGGCGGAAGTTTATTGTACAATCTACATGAAACAATGTTGTACGAGTTTTGATAACTAGCTGTTCTAAACATAGGTATATTAACTCTTCGATGTCGGTTAGTTCTAAGATTGTATTGTTCATTTATACGTAAATTTGGTTCTATATGTTTGATTGTGATATATTTCTTTATTGTAGTAAAAAAGTATAGATGTCTGATTGGCAATATTTTTAGTTGTTTAAATAATTCCATGCTTTGATGGCTGCGATTTCTGTTACATATACTTCTTATAACATATTTCTGGAGGATAAGTAGTGGTTTAATTTTATTTTGGTATGCACCTCCCCAGCAACTTATTCCATACTGTATTTTCGAGTTTAATACACTATAGTAAACCATTTTCAAGAACAAAGTTTTTATAAGTTATAAAAAGTAAGAAGGGTAGATCTCCCATAACTTTTTAAGGAATTTGTATTTTTAGACCAATTTAGATTTTGATCTATAGTTATTCCCAAGTATTTAAATTCACTTACTGGCTCAATTTCAAAACAATGAGGGGAACAAAACCCGTTTTCATTAAAATTTTTACCTGACATGTAACAGTTGCTTTTCAGTATAAACTTGATATTTTAAGTACATGGGTAAAGATTCTTGTCTATTCCCTTAGGAAAAAAAAAAAGAAAAGTGAAAATTCACAACTTTTGTCTTATTGCACACCACGAGTTTATGCTTAGCAAAGCAATTTCTAAGAATAGATAAATCAAAGTTAACTTCAGTCGTAAGATTCAAAAGGCTATAAGATTTATACGAAAAACCCATGTCATCCGCGAAAGCCGTTATCTTCCCGTAGAATTTTTGCTTGAAGATCGAGTTAATGTAGATCAAAAACAAGATGGGTCCAAATACTGAGCCTTGTGGCACTCCAAGTTTAATATACCGGGGTTCAATTTTATCTTTTATTTTGACCCTTTGTTTTCTTTTTTCAAGATATGATTTGAACCAATCCAGCATAAATCCTCTAAATCCGGCATTATAAAGTTTCGTTAAGAGAATGTTGTGATCAACTGTATGAAATGCCTTAGTAACATCAACAAGAAGTCCTGTACAAAGCTTCTTTTCATCTAGAGCCTTGTTTATATTAGAAAAAAATTCAATTAGAACATCCTCTGTGGAAACTTCTGCCCTAAACCCATATTGTTTCTGACTGAAAACTCACTTTTATTTAGAAATTTGAGCATCCGTATTTTTATAGCCTTTTCAAATATTTTATTTGATTGTTTTAATGCATCTGGAAACGTGCCGTAAGGAATACTTTTATTAAGTAAATGGGCAAGGACATCAGATATGTTATGGCAGATACTTTTGAGTAGTCTATTTGTAAGTTTGCCGACACCACCTGAGTTAGAGTTAATTAGTGATTTAATGATTTTTACTAGCTCCCACGCCGAGCATGGCTCAAATGAAAAGCTGTTACTCATTAAATTATCATTAACAAGATTTAAGTCACAATTGTTACAGCAAAGTGAACTTTCACACGGAATAGTATTTTTAGCGATTGAACTGAAATAATCATTAAACTCATCAACAATTGTCAGATGTTATAGAATTATCATTCATAGAAAGTACAATATCCTCATGCGGTTTATTTTTTATTAAACTATTTTCAACTTCCCATTCTTTTTTATATTACCATTGCATTTTATAAATTCATTTTTAAAAAAGTTTTCACGAGCTACAGAAATTTATTTACTTAGTTTTTTGAGAATATTTTATAGTGTCTTTTAAGTCTAATATTGTTTGGGTGCTTATAGTATTTTTTTCTTAATTTGTTTTTCATTTGTACCTTGGCAAGTAATGTATCATTCATCCAAATTTTATCTAACGAATTTTCGGAATAAACTGCATCCCAATTTTTAACCAGTAATTTATCATTTAAATTCACATAGTTAATTTTAGTTCTAACCGGTAAATCAAAATACTTTTTGATTTTATTACACTCAACATTTTTGATTAATATTCCAGTCATACAGTGATCTGTGATATTCATATCAAGATTATTTATATAAAACGAATTATTTAAATTATTAAAACGGCAGAAGATATGGTCTATACATGTTCCTGAAACTGGCCTAGTCGGTTCATTAAGATAAGAATCTAACTCATGACTTGCCATCACTGTTAAATAATTATCAGTATAGTCATGTGAAATTAAAATATCCAAATTCAAATCACCTAGTACTATTAAATTTTTAGATTTTTCTTTTAAAAGTAAACTGTTAATTTCATTGATAAAAATTGATAGGTTTGTTCCATATAGCCTATAAATGCATATGTGTGTACGAAGTGTTCATTATTGTTACTACAACAAACTTTTATTACGTCATAAGAGCTTAAATTATACTTCATAGTTTCATAATTAAAACAGCTATTTACAAAAACTCCCAAACCACCTGCAGCATAAGTTTCGTTAGTAGTTGCATGAAAGTTATAACCCGGTAGATTGTAATGATCAACCTTCGAATTAAAAATCCAAATTTCCGATACACAAATTAAATCTGGTACTGTACTAAAAGTTTCAATATGAGACACAAGCAAATCAAAATTTCGTCTTAAACTTCTAATATTCTGATGTGCTAGAAAAAATTTCTACTACAATTCTCAATTGTGTGACTATTTAAATCTAAAGTGTTATTTGAGACGAAATTAGCAGTGGAATCATTATTTATAAGATCAACAATAAGTATATTATTATTATTGATAATCATTTATTTTGAACTATATATTTTAATTTAATTTATATTATGTAATTAAATTTAAATCTTCAAATGATCTTAAAATAATGATTTCACTGTTTACATCTTTTCTTATTGCTAAATTTGAATTTTTCAACCATAAAAATTTATAACCTTTTTTACTTTTTACCTTTTTTGCTTACATCCATAAAGCTTTTGTATATCTAATTAAGCTAAAAATATTACTGCTGCCTTCTTCTCCTATTGCTGCAGTATCCAATTTTTGCTTTGCAGATCTTTTCGCTTTCAATATTTTCATTTTTATATCAAAACTGTTGAGATGCACCTACATTACATTTTTATTTTCATTTTCATCCATCTTTTTCGAACTGTATGCTTTCCTAACATAGCATATTTTAATTTGATTATCAGGTAAATTAATACTGAAACATTCACTCATATTTTTTTTCAATTTAACAGTAGCATTATCATTTTTTACGTTGCTCAATCCACTTATTTCAATTACATTTTGACGCTCTTGTTGCTGTAACCATTTCACTTTGCTCTCTAGATTAATTACTTTTTTTTCAGTAGTACATTCTCTTCTTGCAAAATATTGAGAGCAGAGAGTATGTTTCTGTTAATTTTTTTATATTTTGCATTTCCGTATACAGCATCTGCATTGTAATTTCATTTGCATTTTTGTTGCTATTTCCATGTTGTGAATTAGTTGAATTAGGATGTTAATTGAAATAGTGGGTGTATGTGTAGTCATTATAATTGGATTTGTATTGTTGTTGCTATTTTCTTGTTACGGAACAGTTGATGTTGTTTTTATGTTGTTAATTGCTTCACTCTTATTTCCAGCTGTATTATTCGCATTCTGTAATATTTGATTTGATGTTAATGGTGTTAGTGGTACTATTCCTTCTTTAGAATTTTGCTGTGGTATTGATTTTCTCTTGAAGCAATTAAAACATTTGTACTTACTGCCAGTTGTTTTTAAAAATAGCAGATCATGTTCCTTAATATTTACACATGCACAATGGAATATTTGCTTGCATTGAATGCAATTAATTTTAACTGCACTTCTCTCAATTTTTTTATAGCAATGTAAGCAAATCATTTTGAAAATGAACAAAAAAGTTTATGATTTTTTTTTTTTTTTAAGTTAAAAAGTGTACTTGAATAGTTGAATGTTAATCTTTACTAAGTACTTATATTTATTGAATTTTCAAGTTTGATACAAATTAAAATAAAAATGTTTTCCTTTTTTTATTTAAATTTTTATTTATGCGTTTTATTCTCACTTCCGCGCACCCCTTCGACTTAAATGAAAGAAATAATTTTCAAGATGAGACACTTTTGGTGAAAAGCGAAACATTAGCAATGATCAGTAAAAAGAAAAATTATTTAACTATCAACACTTGGTATCTTGACAGTGGAGCAAGTTCTCACAAAAATAAATTTATAACCATTTTATAAAATAAAATCTATAAATAATAATTTTGATAAAAGAAAATCAAAAATTCTCAGACAGCAGGAATCTTATGGAAGTGGTAATGTAAAATTAAATTTAAAAGTTGATGGTAAAAATTGAACTTATTTTAAAAAATGTTATTTTTGCTCCTGATTTAAAATACAACTTAATTTCTGTGTTTAAAGCGACTGAAAATGGATGTACAATAAAATTTAAAAATTGTTTTGCAGAATTAATAATTCTGTAACTCATAACAATTCTGTATAATTTAAAGCTTTTAAGAAAAATGGTATTTATTTATTGAATGAATATAACGAATTTGCAATGTATTCAAATCAGCAAAGTAAAAATGGTGTAATAACCTGGCACTAGAGATTTGGTTATCTCAATTTCGCAAACTTACATAAATGGTTTACAAAAGATATTAAAAAGATTTTAAATACAATAACAATTTAAAAAATTTTATTAATATTGATTGTGTTGCGTGTAGTAAAGGCAAAATATCACAGTTTTCTTATCAGAAATCGAAGAACAAAGATGAAGATATTTTAAATATTGTTCATTCTGACATATGTCGTCTATTCAGCAGAAAATCACTTGGTGGATCAAAATACTTTGTTACCTTCATTGATGACAAGTCACGATATGTAGAAGTAGTATTTTTAAAACTAGAGACGAAGTGTTTGATGCTTTTAAAAATTATCAAAAAAAAGTTGAGCGTTATACAGAAAAAAAAATTAAAATAATAAGAAGTGCTAATGCAAAAGAATTTTTATCAACGAAATTTCAAAATCATCTGAATTCATTAGGTATAAAACATCATTTAACAGTTCCTCATACTACTCAGCAAAATGGAGTAGCCGAGCGTGCCAACCAAACTTTGATCGATATGGCTCATTGTATGATGATAGATTCACAAGTTCCTGAATTTATGTGGGCTGAAGCAATAAATACAGCTGCTTTTATTCGGGACAGATGTCCATCACAAGTAATTAATGACAAAAACCGTTTTGAAATTTGGTCAAGTTGTAAGCCGTCAGTTAATTTTATGAAAACTTTTGGTAGTCCCACTGTAGCATTAGACAAAAGATAAGATAAGATAAAATAAAAAAAAAGACACCAGATAAGAACAAATTTTCACCTAAAGGAAAATAATTTATTTTTGTAGGTTATGATGGGAATTCCAAAGCATACCGTTTGTGGAACAAAAGTATTGGCAAGATAAAAAAATCCAGGGATGTCAAAATATTCGAATCCATCGAATTTGCAGATTATATTATTTGTCCAGATTTAATTGCTAAATTGAACGAAATACCAATTTCAATAAGTGAAATAAAAAATGAACACAAGGATGAAAAGAATAATGAAAATGAAGCTAATGCAGATTTTGATAAAGTTTAAATTATTGAATTGGAAGATGAAGTATTTACAAATTTTTTTGAAAATGATAAATCGATTAGAACAGATGATAATTGTAGTATTAATGATGTAAATTATCAAATTTATGAAGATGTGAATATCAATGATATAAAAGATGATGCTGAAAATTCAATAAATAAGCGAAAACCAGGCATACCTAAGACTGAAATACCAGGCATACCTAAGAGGAAAACCGCGTAAACAATTTTCAAAAAAGGCTAAGTTGAGAAGGGCCACGATTCCGGTATCGAAAACCTTATCCCTGGGTCTAGGAAAAGCGAGGTGTTTAGGATCGCTTTAGGGAGCACTCAATTACTGATTAGATGATCCGGATTATGCCAGCGAATCTTAATCGGAGCAATACGGCGAACTCTCTCCTCTACCAGCTATTCAACGAGCACAATGCCAACCTGCTCGTTATCAGTGAGCAGTACAGGGACCCATTATCTACGTACTGGTACCGCAATGAGCTTAGGACTGCGGCGATCTTGGTACGCGATTCCGAAAAAATTACGGTGAGGGCACATGGGCGTGGGGAAGGCTTCGTATGTATCAAAAGTGGAGGAGTGACATATATCAGCTGCTACTTTACTCCGTAGCTCCTGTAAGTTGTCCATGCCCCGGCACAGACCGAGACCACGTCGGCACCCGGCGTATTGGTGGACCGAGGAGATTGCAGATCTCAGAAGATTCTGGCTTCGGTTTAGACGAAGACCACAAAGGGTGCGCAATCGTCAGGAGGCAAACACTATCTCCGCGGAACATAAGGTGTCAAAGAAGTTGCTCCACCATTAACCACCATTAACCGGAGTAAGGTTTACTAATGGAGAAACCTAGGGGAGGAGGTGAACGCTGACCCGTGGGACCTTCGCTATAAAATAGTCACAAAGAAGCTTAGGTTGGGGTCTGCGTCGAGCTGCATGAGTTCGGAGACGATTACATGGATAGTTGATGCATTTTTTCCATCACACTCACTTCGTGAAGAGAACCCTGAAATGGAAATAGGTGATATTCCCCTCTTCACTGACGAGGAGTTGGGAGATGCGGTGGACTCTTTACGTAACTGCAAAGCTGCCAGATACCCCCAGAAGCTCTGAAAACAGCGTACCGTGCACGACTTGATATCCTGCTCAGAATGTACTATTCCTGCCTCATTACCGGAACTTTCTGTCAACGGTGGAAAACTGCCCGCCTTACGCTGATTAGCAAAGGCAAAGGTGACGTAATGATTTCATCGGCATATCGTCCATTGTGCATGCTGGACACTGCAGGAAAGGTGCTAGAGAAGTTAGTGTAGCCGGGCCATATCTCGGCGACAAGAAGTGCTGGTGACTTGTCCGAACGACAGTATGCCTTTCGGTGAGGACGCTCCACTATAGGAGCTATCCAAGAGGTAAGAGAAACCGTGAGAAAGGCCGAAGAAGGTAACCACTATTCGCGACAGTTAGCCCTCTTTGTCACCCTTGTCGTGAAAAACGTGTTCAATTCTGCAAGGTGGGTGGATATGCTGGAGGCATTAGAGGCGTTCCAAGTTCCCGAATACCTCATGCGACTTATTCGGGACTACCTGCGAGGCATATCGCTCGTGTATGGAAAAGCGGATGACCACCGCATTAAGACGGCCGCAGCAGGGGCCGCTCAAGGGTCAATCCTAGCACCTGACCTCTGGAATGTGGCATATGATGAGCTCCTGCAATTAGAAATGCCACAAGCACAGAGCTTGACCGACTATGCGCACGATGTTGCAGTGCTGATAGCTGCCCGCACCACCGAATTGACGCAGATAAAATTAAATATAGCGATGCGGAGAATAAGTACATGGATATCTGGTCGAGGGTTAGCTTTGGCACTAGCCAAAACGGAAATTCTTATTCTAACCAAAAAGAGAATCGACACCATTCTACCGTTTATGGTAGGAGAGGAGAGCATAGTGTCAAAAGCTGCTGTTAAAAACTGGGGGTGATGATCGACCAAAAACTCACCTTCGGGCAGCACTTGCGGCGGATGGCTGACAAGTCGGAGGACATGGTTGCGAACTTGAGCAAAATAATAAATAAAATAAATGAAATAAAATAAAAAAATTAAGATTTTTTATTAAATGGTGCACACATTGTTTCTAAATTTTTAATGCCTTCATAAATTTCGTTCAGTTCCCACCAGTATGTTTCTAAATCGTAATACAAAAGAATTTTCCACTTTGAGCTAACCAACTTAATTTTGCCATTGTTTTTAAAATACATGGCGGCTTTTGCCGCTAAATTGTGTGATGTTTACATCTTGTCCGAAAATTAAGCTGAATAATGATAACAAGAAAAAAGTTGTTGTCCATAAATTTACATTGATCTTAGAAGATGTTTGAGATTTATTGATAACAATCTTGCTTGTATCATCATGTGATTCATCATTTGGTAGTGGGCATATTTTAGTTATATTTCTCTTTGGAATTGCTTTGGTAGTTTTTATTGAAATTGTATTTCCACGTCTTCTTACAATACCGTCTTCGTCTGGATGTATTTCCACGATTCTTCCTAATCGCCATTTGTTTGATCAAAATATTTCGTAATTTATTTCGTTCCTGTAATGAACTTATGTACTCCTTAGTCCAACGCTCCCAAAAGGAATTTTTTTGTTGTTGTAATAATTTCTATTTCCCTCCTTGTAACCCAAGTGTTTCAGGAGCAGCATGCAAATGTTGGCCTATAAGGAAATGCCCTGCTTCTAAATCATTACAATCATTACTCGAAGAGCAAAGTGGTATAGAGTTCAAACAGGATTCTATTTGCGTTAAAAGAGTAACCATTTCTTCATATGTCAGGAGTTGTTCACCTGAATCTTTTTTTAGAAGCCGTTTTGTTTATTTAATGCCAGCCTCCCATAGTCCACCAAAATGGGGACTCCAGGTGGAATGAAATACCAATTAATTGTTTCATTTGCAAGTACATCTCTTGGATTAAGATATGTTTTCTATAGAATATTATTAGCACCAAAAATGTTTGTTCCTTGATCTGAGTACAAAATCTCTGTACATAAATCTCGCCTGGCAATGAGACGTCGTATTTATGCTAAGGATGCATCACTTGTGAGATCTGTTACTAACTCCAGATACATCGCCTTTGTAGAAAAACAAACAAAAAGTGCAATATACGCCTTTCACGATTTCGCTCGTCGCCCACGGCTAAATTTAATAAATATTGGACCACCAAAATCAAGTCCTACAGATGAAAAAATCTGACAGGTGATACTCTGAGCTCCGATAGAGATCCCATGATTTGATTTTGAATTGTAGGATAACCCCGGAAACATACCAAACACTTTCGAAGTATGCGTTTGATTACTGTGGTTCCACCAATAATCCAATATTTATAACGGATAGCAGTTTGTGTAGCTTGCGTTCCTGAATGTAAGAATTTTTCGTGATAGTATCTGATGATCGAAATTGCTTAATATGAGCGTCCATCAATTATTATTTGATGTTTTTGTTCATATGATATTGGCGCGAGGGTTAATTTACCGCCCACCCTGAGGATCCTGTTTGAATCTAAGAAGGGATTGAGAGCTTTGATTCGACTTTATTGTTTTATCCCTTTATTACCTTTTAATTGCTCAATTTCATCTTTGAAAAAGTGGGTTTGTATGAGCTGTACGCAAGTTTTTTCAGCTGTACTTAATTCTTCCATTGATAAGTAATTAATTCATTTTCCCTTGAAATAAGTGAATTGTTCTTGAATCGCAAACACAAAGCCGTCATTCCAATAATTCTAGTATCGGATGGTCCATTTAGGTTCTATGATGAATATCGGATGGTCCATTTAGGTTTTGGAAGATTGACAACAGTGCTTAAAGTTACAGTTCTTGCTTCAAAATTCGTATGAGGCGATATGATTTTTATAAGTCGCCAGAAGGCTTTAATGTGACTTAGCCACTCCGGTCCTTTCCACCACAGTTGCTGTTGTCCTAATTGACTCACACTCATGCCTGGAGATGTGATATCAGTTGGATTATCCTTACTTTGAACGTGGCGCCATTGTGAACGTGTTGAGTCAGATAAAATATAACTAACTCTATCTGCTACATAAGTTTTCCATTTATTTGGATGTTGGCTAAGCCATAATAATACAATTGTCGAGTCAGCCCAAAAAAATTTGTTTATATCTGTCCATTTGAATGCCTTAGATACTTGCTCAATAAGTTGTAGTACAAGTTGAACTCTACATAATTCCAAGCGTGGAATTGACACTGTTTTTATCGGAGCTACCTTAGACATTGAAGATAACAAATTGGTTATGATTTTACCATCATTTTCAATTCTAATGTAGATAAATGCAGCATAAGCTATCATAGAAGCATCTGCAAATCCATGTAATTATATTACATCTTCGGATTCGTAGTTTATCCAGCGGGGTATATTAATTCCTTGAATATTATAAAGATCATTACGTAAGTTGTTCCATTTATCTTGTAAATAATCTGGCAAAAGGCAATCCCAATCAATTTGCGTTAGCCATAATTGTTGCAATAATGATTTACCCTGTACAAGTATTGGTTGCAACCAACCAAGAGGATCAAAAAGTTTAGATATTTCTGATAATATTGTTCTTTTCGTATGAAGAATCTTTTCCTGCTTTTGTGGGATCACCTTATAAAAATGGCATCAGTTGCTGGTAGCCAATACAATCCTAATGTTTTCACTTGCAATCCCTTTTCCGAATCCAGTGGTAATTGTAATTCTATTTCTAATATTTTTGATAATAAATTATTATCATTTGCTGCCCATTTCCGCAACGGAAATCCTACCTCCTTCAGGATTTTGCTAAGATCTTGTCTAATATGTTGATCTTCTTCCAGAGTATGAGCACCTGTCATTAAATCATCTACATAAAAATCGTTAAGAATGGTGTCTGCAATTTTTAGGTTTTCTAGTTTTACCGACTGTGCCACTTCATGTAAAGTTCTTATTGCTAGAAATGGAGCTGACGCGACTCCAAAGGTTACAGCCTTCAGTCTATAATCTTTAACTTCATCAGTTGGATGTTTTCTCCACACTATTCTGTAAAAATCGCGATGTTCTGCCTTCAACCATATCTGTCGGTACATTTTTTTCAAAATCGCCAGTAATTACAAATTTATATTTGCAATTACTTCAATAAAGCATGATGTGGAAAATAGTAATTGACTCTGTTGATTTCATTTAGTGTAACTTCTTCAATATGCTCTAACTGAATATATTCATCTACAACCTTGTTATAATCATCTTTTAACTCAGAATTTAATTTAAACCTGCGCTCTAATTGATATAGTCTCTGCAATGCTCTTGAACGAGTACCTTCCAACTCTGCACCTGACATCAATTTGAACGGTAAACTTACTTGATGCGTTGGTAATCTGTCTGATGGTAAACGTTGGACATCTTGTTTATAAATCTCTTCTGCTAGTAAATCCTGAACTGGGGTTTCATTACAGTATTCCATTTCTTCTTGTTTCCAGAATTTTCTCAGAGATTGATCCACATCTTCAGTTGAAATTAAACTAAAAATCTTATAATTTGATTCGATTGTTACCGGCCTTGATAATATCCAACCCAATACTGTTTTTTGCTCAGTTAGATATCTTGATTGTGTGTCTTTTACCCCATTTTTTATAATATTGCGGAATGTATCAGCGCCCAACAAAATGTCAATTCTCCCCTTTATGTTAAGAGTTGGGTCTGCTAAATCATCCAGATTGATTCTTGTTGAATTTGGTGATATATTTTTATGTGGTAAATCGCATGTAATTTGTGGTATTATTAATGCTTGAATGAGGTGATGATTAAGAGTCCATTTTTCCTTTATTTTTAAGATAGCCACACCCCTTGACACAGCCCTTTCAATTGACCCAATTCCGCTAATGATGGTTCTGTCATATCTACGAGGAAGTTTCAAACATTGCACAGCGGCTTCAGTTATAAATGATCTTTCAGAACCTTGGTTAATTAGAACTCTAAACGAAACATAATCTCCATACTTATTTTCTACTTGAATTAATGCTGTTGCTAACAAAATGTCGTTTCCTCTTTCTGCATTAGTGGCTGTTAAAATTTCCTTCGGTTTTGTGTTTTCAATGTGCAAAGCTGTATGTTATGCAGATTTACATTTTAAACAGCGAGATTTTGAAAAACAGTCTTTTGAGACATGACCATATTGTAAGCAATTAAAACATAGTTTATGTTTTTCCACTAAAGATCGTTTTTGTTGAACGTTTAGATATTGAAATTTCTTACATTTAAAAAGCCGATGCGTATAGTTGCACATGATGCAATGTGATCTTCCTTCAATGTTGACAGCATGTACTTGAGTTTTATTTAATGTCTTCATGCTGCTCATAGCTTAAACAGATTTAAATCGTTGTTCAAAAAATGTTGTTAATTGAGCTAAAGTTGGAAACTCTCTACTAGAACCAAGGCCCGCTTCCCATATTTTTCTGGCTTTTATATCTGATTTTTGGAACAGAATGTGGACGGACCACTATAGGTCCCCAGGATTCTGTAGATTGCCCTAACTCTTTAATTCCAGCTAATGATTGGGTTTTAGCGTTAAGTAACCCCTTATAGATGTTAGCATTTTCAGCCTTAGTAAATGAAGCAGATCTAATTGCATGCAAATGTGATGATAGAAAAACTCGTTTATTTGCAAATCGGTTTATTAACAACTCTAGTAATTTTTTTTTTTATGTTGATATAATCGGCTTTCCAATTATCTTTTGATCATTTATGGTTAAATGGTCCGGCTCGAAGGACCAATGTTTTGTTTGTTGATAAACTGTTTATTTTGTTCTGTCTAATTATTATAAATTTACATCTTTATATATAAATTAAATACTAAAATCAGAATTAACTACACCTTGAATATCGTTACAAATTTAGTAGAATTATTTTCCGTATTATAAACTTGAAATATTTTTATACTGACCTACATTACTTTAAATCTACATTAAAATTTTACAACAACAGTGTACATTACATACATAAGTTAATTTACTTAGCACAATATCGTATTTTATTCAAACATTTAATTTTTATGTATAACAGTTGGAAGAACAGATTTTATGGAAGAATACAGTTGCCTTTGTATTCTTCTTGTACTCTTAGATACCCATACGACCCGTTAGTATGTGCATAGCCTGTCACTCTGCTTACAATATAATTTTTTTAATATATCAGTATTTTAAAATAATTTGGATGAATTTTATACTTTCTAGAACTATGGGTTGTACATATATTCAAACTATATGTTTTTACATTCTTCAAAAGCAGATTCTAACCTTCCACATAACGATTATCAATTCAAAACTTTTTCAAATATTCTATAGTACCATTTAATACTAAGCGGTAAATGTATATTAAATTTGCTTAGTACGAAATAGTAAATATAATTTTAAATATTATATTATATTAATGCGCACATAGTATATTTATATTGTTATAAGTATATCGCCATACATTGCAATATTTCTTTAAAAATATTTCCATTCATAGAATAATTTCTTATAAGTATAATAAAATACATATATTTATGTATGTAAATACGGCGCTATATTATATACATCTACACTCTTATCACTCATTCATCAGTGACATATACGATATGTAAATAAACATGATATTATATAAGTATGTATGTATATCAATATCATATAAATATAAAAATTTTTCAAGCAACCGTTATGTCGTTTATTTATTTACATTTTTTTGTACTACACATTATATCCTCAACAATTGCAAATGCAAAAAATTCGTTAAAGAAATTTGTTAGAAAATTTGAAAAAATTAAGTAACACTTTCGTCAATTATAAAGTAACCCTACATAATTAAAAAAAGTTGTTAACAGAAATAAAAATATAATGTTGGAGCTTTAATTTTTACTTCAAAAAAAATATTAACAGGTGTTCAAGTTACAGGTGTTACCCTTACAGCTCCTAAACGGAGGGTGATACAAAAAAATTTCTGAAATGACTAATACTAATTTCAAAGATCTAACTTCTGTCAAAATTTGAAGTTCCAACTTAAACCGTTTAGAAGATAGAAGGGTTAAAGAATTTTGCAATAATTCAGTTTTGTAAAAGGGTAAATTAAGACACCGTATAGTATAAGTATATATTTATTATATACATGTTTGTAAAGTTCATAATAGCATCTACCGTTTAGATTTTTCAGGTTGAAGATATATCTTATAGAGCCTGTGTTATAGCAATTTAAATATAGAAATTTTTCGAACTTTGGGGGGCTGTAGCTGCTTAACGGGTAGGGCTACCGAAATTTTGATATGCACAAAAAATTAATATTTTTATGATATCTATCAGCAGTTAAAATTTCATGGCTCTATTTCAAAAAAATTGTGAAGATCTAAAAGTTAGTTGTTTGGGAGCTACCCGAAGTTTTGTTCGGAACTCAACCAAAAAACATAGGGAACCTCCCATAATATTTTGTGTAAATTTTAAGATTCTAGCTTTCTTAGTTTTTGAGTTAGCGTGTTGACGGACGGACGGGCGGACATGGCTTAATCGACTCAGAATTTTTTTCTGATCCGATCCATACCTTTGAAGGTATATCAAGCTCGCTTATTTCGAGGTGTTACAAACGAAGGAGCATTTTTATTATACCCGATACTTATCGTACAGGTATAAAAATGCAGCGTCAGCGAAAACCATTGCATAATGTTTAATTGTTAAAGAAATTTTTTTTATTACTAAAAATGGTAAATTTTAAATCGTAACCTAAATTGACTAAAGTATTCTGAACATTCCGCCCAACAAGAACCTATAAAATCGTAATTTGACTTGCTGATGGTATATATTCTTCAGTAAACCTTGGCCAATATATTGAACGTCTTAACTTTTGGTGTAATGAAAATTCTGGTTTGGAGGTTCCTAATGAATTGCACTTAAAAATTTTAGTTCAAATTTTTCATTATACAGTGATACCTATTAAAAGCAATAATATGAAAATAATGATGGAAATCAAAACGTATTCATGATGTTCAGGCTTAAATAACATCGAATTATTTGACATTTCATTCAACTTGTTACGTTGCTTTTCTAGAATTCTCTGCAAAGGTTGATGTTGGTTGACTAAAATTCAAATTTCCAACTAAAGTTCCAAGTTCTGACATATTCATTACAGGTATAACATAATTTTGAATCGAGATTCGTGACGGAACAGACGAGTGAACCGCTACTGTATATGTTGGAAGGATCACTGCACAGCTTGGTGGTATGGTTATAGTTCCTTCATTTTCTAATTTAATTGGCTTTAAATACTCTCCGCATTGTGACAAAAATATATTGTCCTTAATTAGAAAGAGGAATCCATTGGCTACTTGGTTCAACAATATTGACTTCACAGTCTTCTTATTTGGCAAATCCTCGATGCAGTTGTATGTAAGTATTTAGTAATTTGTGTTTCTGATATTGTGAAGTAATGAGTTCTATCACTGGTTATTGCTAGATTCTTAATGTTGAGTCGAATTATGATGTACTTGGTTTGATATGTCGTAGGTAACGGAATAAGATTATACGAAGTAAATATTTTTGAATCAACTAAAGGTATGTGGAATCAATTATTAGCCGTTTTCCTGATAATACCGTTTTGCTATTCAAGATGGCGAATATATCATGCAAGAAATTTGGATCTGTCTCTTTAATGGGAAGTTGTGTCCCATAGGGTATGTTTTTGCTTATTAAATTAAGTTGATGAACCAATTCGGTGGTTGTTAAAAATAAATAATGTTTTTGAGTTTTTGCATTAATATAAGATGCTATAAGTTCATCTTGAATTTCCTTGTATCTTTTCATAGCCATTAAGTAATGTAACACTAAGCTCAGTATTCCTATCTCCTTCTGTTCCATTTTATGCAATTGGTTCAGTTGTTCCTCTAATATTTTATATTGATTTTGAATCAGAGAATCCTTTAATTTCATCAATTTAAGAGTTAAATCAATTGTTGATGTTTGATTTTTCAATAACGAATATATTTGTTGATCATTTTCCCTGAATGCTGATATTTGAAGATCTTATTTCAAGAAGACGGAGCGAGTATACCCAATAAACCATTTGCAATGTTTCCCACAATGTTTAAAGCTCTTCTTGCTATTCTTTGGTGATATGCATGATTTGTAAACAGAATTTCATTATTTTGTTGAAGACGAAGAAATTGACTAGAAAGATGATTTACATGAGCCAGACAAAATGTTATTTTTTTAATTTTTTATTAAATGGTCTGCACACATTGTTTCTAAATTTTTAATTCTTTTATAAATTTCGTGCAGTTCCCACCAGTACGTTTCTAAATCGTAATACAAAAGAATTTTCCACTTTGAGCTAACCAACTAAATTATGCCAATAATAAGCATCTGCATGTAATTTTATTACATCTTCGGGTTCGTAGTTTATCCAGCGAGGTATATTAATTACTTGAATATTATAAAGATCATTCCGTAAGCTGTGCCATTGATCTTGTAAATAATCTGGCAAAGGGCAATCCCAATCAATTTGCGTTAGCCATAATTGTTGCAATAATGTTTTACCCTGTATAAGTATTGGTTGCAACCAACCAAGAGGATCAAAGAGTTTAGATATTTCTGATAATATTGATCTTTTCGTATGAAGATTATTTTCCTTCTTTTGTGGAATCACCTTATAAAAAAAGGCATCAGTTGCTGGTAACCAATACAATCCTAATGTTTTCACTTGCAATCCCTTTTCCGAATCCAGTGGTAATTGTAATTCCCGATCTATTTCTAACATTTTTGATAATAAATTATTATCATTTGCTGCCCATTTCCGTAACGGAAATCCTGCCTCCTTCGGGATTTTGCTAAGATATTCTCTAATAAGCTGAGCTTCTACCAGAGTATGAGCACCTGTCATTAAATCATCTACATAAAAATCGTTAAGAATGGTGTCTGCAATTTTTGGGTTTTCTAGTTTTACCGACTGTGCCACTTCATGTAAAGTTCTTATTGCTAGAAATGGAGCTGACGCGACTCCAAAGGTTACAGCCTTCAGTCTATAATCTTTAACTTCATCAGTTGGATGTTTTCTCCACACTATTCTGTAAAAATCGCCATGTTCTGCCTTCAACCATATCTGTCGGTACATTTTTTTCAAAATCGCCAGTAATTGCAAATTTATATTTTCTACACCGCATTAAGATATCGTAAATAGATTCTTGTATGGTTGGGCCAGTTAATAAAAAATCATTCAGCGATTTTCCAGATGGTGATGTGGCGGACGCATCAAAAACTACTCTAGTTTTAGTTGTTGTACTGCTAGCGTTCAATAAAGCATGATGTGGAAAATAGTAATTGACTCTGTTGATTTCATTTAGTGTAACTTCTTCAATATGCTCTAACTGAATATATTCATCTACAACCTTGTTATAATCATCTTTTAACTCAGAATTTAATTTAAACGTGCGCTCTAATTGATATAGTCTCTGCAATGCTCTTGAACGAGTACCTTCCAACTCTGCACCTGACATCAATTTGAACGGTAAACTTACTTGATGCGTTGGTAATCTGTCTGATGGTAAACGTTGGACATCTTGTTTATAAATCTCTTCTGCTAGTAAATCCTGAACTGGGGGTAATATGGTAATCTATTTCTTCTTGTTAACAGAATTTTCTCAGAGATTGATCCACATCTTCAGTTGAAATTAAACTAAAAATCTTGTAATTTGATTCAATTCGTACAGGTCCTGACAGCATCCAACCCAATGTTGTTTTTTGTGCAGTTAGATATCTTGATTGTGTGTCTTTTACTCAATTTTTTTATAATATTGCCGAATATATCAGCGCCCAACCAAATGTCAATTCTCCCTTTTATGTTAAAAGTTGGATCTGCTTAATCATCCTGATTGATTCTTGTTGAATTTGGTGATAGATTTATGTGGTAAATCGCATGTAATTTGTGGTATTATTAATGCTTGAATGAGGTGGTGATTACGAGTCCATTTTTCCTTTATTTTTAGGTTAGCCACACCCCTTGACACAGCCCTTTCAGTTGACCCAATTCCGCTAATGATGGTTCTGTCATATCTACGAAGAAGTTTCAAGAATCCCAGCGGCTTCAGTTATAAATGATCCTTCAGAACCTTGGTCAATTAGAACTCTAAACGAAACATAATCTCTATACTTATTTTTTACTTAAATTAATGCTGTTGCTAACAAAATGTCGTTTCCCCTTTCTACATTAGTGGCTGTTAAAATTTCCTTCGGTTTTGTGTTTTCAATGTGCAAAGCTGTACGATATGCAGATTTACATTTTAAACAGCGAGATTTTAAAAAAACAGCCCTTTGAGACATGACCATATTGTAAGCAATTAAAACATAGTTTATGTTTTTCCACTAAAGATAATTTTTGTTGAATGTTTAGATATTGAAATTTCTTGCATTTAAAAAGCCGATGCGTATCGTTGCACATGATACAATATGTGATCTTCCTTCAATGTTGACAGCATGTACATGAGTTTTATCTAATGTCTTCATACTGCTTATAGCTGCTATAGTTCTAAATCGTTGTTTTAAAAATGTTATTAATTGAGCTAAAGTTGGAAACTCTCTACTAGAACCTAGGCCCTCTTCCCATTTTTACTTCTCTGGCTTCTATATCTAATTTTTGGGACAGAATGTGGACCACTATGGGTCCCCAGGATTCTGTAGATTGCCCTAACCCTTTAGTTGCCGCTAATGATTCGGTTTTAGCGTCAAGTAACCCCTTATAGCTGTTAGCATTTTCAGCCATAGTAAATGGAGCAGATGTAATTGCATGCAAATGTGATGTTAGAATAACTCGTTTATTTGCAAATCGGTTTATTAACAACTCCCAAGCTGTTTTATAATTTTCTTCACTTACTGACAAATGTTTTATTAGATTGCTTGCTTCGTCAGTAAGTACAGATTTGAGATATTGCATTTTTTGGACATTGCAAATCTCGTTATTTTCATGTACCATTGCCTTAAATAATTCATAGAATGTAGTCCATTTCATATAGTTGCCATCAAATCTAGGAATCTTTATTCTTTCTAGTTGAAACTTATCCTTGATAACAATTTTTGTGGATTGAGACTCTTCTCCAGCTGGCGTGGATGGTCTTGCTGTCGGTTTTACTTTCTGTTCCTTATATCCATTAATGAACCCTTTAAATTTGGTTATTAAGTCTAAGGAAAGTTCTTCTGCTTCTTCATAGCTTTCTCAATATTTCTTGAGTAATAAAAAATTTTTTATTCCATATAAGATAGTTGACTTTTTTTTTTATTTCTAACAAGGAAAGGATTAAAAAAAATTTCATATAAGAAAGTTAACTTTTATTTTTTAGATTTCTAACAAGGAAAAAAGGATTTCTTATTTTGTTAGCGGGATTTGGTTAGCCAACTTAGAAAATTTTATTTTTCATATAAGAAAGTTCATTTTTATTTTTTTTGATTTCTAACAAAGAAAAAAAATCTCAGTATAGGGTTGCCGTATGGGTTTGCTCGCCGAATTCAAAAAGGTGATTTTTTAAATAGTTAGCGGGGGTTTGGGAGCGGCAGCCCTCGACTTTAAAAATTTCAAAGTTTTATATTGAGGGTTAATAATTTTATAAAATATAAATTTTTAGACTTTAAAAAATTTAAATGTTTATATTAAGAGTTAATAATTTGACGTTTTCAATATAAAAATGTCAAAATTTTTGTATTAAATTGTAATTTTGCATTTACATATAAAAATTACTAAATATGTTGACATTTACGTTTAAAATCAATTAAACATTGAAATAAATTACAAAATATGTTTACTTTTTCATTTAAAAAAGTTAAAATTAATTTATTTATTTTCAAAGTAAAGATGTCTATAATTTTTTATTTTATTTAAATTAGAATTATCTGTACTACCTAAATATTTTTTGTACAACACTTTCATTTTTATCATTTAAAAATTTTCATTTTGATTTTTAGATAAATTGTACAATGGCAATTCTTTCAACATATCTATGTACATACTAAAGATTATAAGAATGGGTTAGAAACATCACAATGTCAGTCTTCCATTAATTTCATATCAAAAATTTTCATTTGTGTACAAAAAAAAATTTTAAAATTTTTTTTCGCGAAAAATAATACAAAAAAGCTAATTTTTTCGATAAATTTAGACTCTAACGGTAAAAGACTACCAGTTTTTGGACTTCGGAAAGGCGGTCCTGTTAACATGGCTGTTTTTTGTGGCAGTTATATAATGTATTTGACCAGAAGATATTCATACAAACTAACTTTTGTTTAAATTTGCTTTAACCAGTACGGCGGCCATTTAAAAACGTTATTTCGGCTTGTTGTTATTCAGGTGGCTGTGATAGAACGTTGGTCGTTGAGCTTTTAGAATTGATTATGAAGCTTCAAACTGTGTCAAATTTCTTCAAAAATTAAAAGTAAAAATACGAACATAACAAAAAGTTGGAATTTTTAGTTTTGCCAAATGGTAGATGAAATAAACCAATTAGAATCAAATTCTGCTGCAGATGAAATCACCTCTGAGAAAACATTAGGTTGTCTTCCACTGAAAAGTAAGTCTATATAAAAGCAAAGATGTATATCAGATCATAACGTTTTATTTTACTAAGTTGACATATTACTAAATGCAACGGGAAATGTTCCAATTATGAAGAAGCGACGTTGGGCAGTTGATCAGGAAAAGCCGATAAGTTGGATTCAAAAATTTGTTCACAAATATCTTAAACTTGATCCAGAAGAAAAAATAGTAACAACTTTTATAATACAAAAGAACAAAAATTCTTTAAAATTAATTTCAGTTTTTATATGTTAATCAAACATTTGCACCATCTCCTGATCAATTGGTTAAAAATCTTTATGAGTGTCATGGCGCAAATGGAAAACTAATACTTTATTATTGCAAAAATCAAGCTTGGGGTTGAACATGTATTTGTGTTTTATTAAAAAAATTTCAAATCAATAATTATGTATACTTCACAAATAATCTCATACATAGTGTATAACATCAATCATGGTAGCAAGAAATAATTGTAATATAATATGTATATGGAGTTATAAAACGATGTTCACTTACTAAGGATTTTACTTACGTTGAGTTTTATCTGAAAATGCATGTATTAGTTAATATTTTAATTTCACTTTTAATCAGCTTAAGCGTCTTACAAAATAATTGCGAATCCGATGTCATTAAATACTTTAAACTATGATATACATATTTATTTATTTTTATTCTTGTATTATTTTTTTTCATTTGATATACATATTTATTTTTATTCATTTAATTAATAAGGGAAAAAGCCAAGTGGAATACTCTATGTACCGACACAATAAATCTATGCGTACTCATATTGGCACATCTGCCAATATATAACGATGGATAAAGATGATCTAACGCCAGCTAGGTGGTTATCATTATACCCTCATATATCTTCCAACATGTCAAGATACAGGAAAGGTAATTATGCGCAAATTCAATACGAAGTACGAAGTATTTGGCATGAAAAACCCTTGACTATTCTCAAGATCAAATGTATTAGCTTATTAATTTGCACTACTTTGTATAATTTACAATAAATTTATACTTATAATTTATACAATTAAAAAAATGTTCCTATTCTAAATGTTGATGTTAACTTCCTCGATCATTACTTTATGAATGTCTCTGTGCATTAACCAAACAGCTAGAGCTAGTATTAGGTGATAATCAACATAGGTTCCTGTCAAGATTAATTTAAAAAACTTGGTAATTTTCCTAAAACTACACCTTGTTATTATTATAGTATATAAATGTAAAGTTTATTGGAGAATTTATATAAAGAGGTATAACCAATATTACTCCAAACTTTGGAAACTTAAAAAGTGAGAACAAAGCTTATACTTATATAAAACTTAAAAAAATAATACTTAATCAAATTAATTTAAGACTAAGATTAACATATGTAAGGTAAAAAGGATATATTACATTATTGAAAAAAATTCAAAAAAAAAACAAATTTAAAACATTAAAAAATTCTATTAACCTTAATACTACAATAGGTCTAAGCCAAATGACATAACAGCGAGCGATGATTGCTCCTTATCTTATGGTGTAGACATTCGGATTCGATTCTTGATTGCGGTAGGATGTCAAATTAGCCGATCTCGTTATATGAATGGGTCACTAGGTGGATTTCGGAATTATTGAGATCATTTTTTATTTTATAGATGTATTTAACTTTTCCAAGCTCAATGATGTTATTTATAGCAAGCTGCCCAGTTTTTAGATAGATAACTCGCTCACTAGCATTCCGGGGTAGTTTGTATAGTCTTCTCAGTGCCTTCTTTTGCAAACTGCTAATTCTATTTATAACATAACTTGGCGAGATCGATCAGCATATCATGTTGTATCTAATGTGGGACATATGTATGTATATATGCGCGTTCTAGATTAAATGAGCAGTTTTTTCTTTAGCGGTATTCCTGTTCTTTTAACCGCTTCGATCAACGAAGCACAGTTTCTCATTCAACAATAGCCCAATATATTTAAATATTGCTGCTCTTTCAATTGTCTGATTCCTAATCTTGATCTTTGGTGAAATGTCATCAGTCCCTCTCGGCTTAAAAATTATATATTTAGTTTTGGTTTCATTTAATGACAATCCAACCGCAGTATTCGTTAAGGTCATCATTCGTTGTTTTCTCTAAACCACTTGGATTTTTGATCGAATACATTAGGCAGGCGTCGTTTGCGAATATTATACATGTACATATTTAGCACTGAGTTCAGCATACCGCATGTTGTGAATGTAAAGTAGTTGGAGCGTTGGTCCCAAAACAGATCCGCGGTACACCTATGTTGACAGTCCTCGATCTACTCTTTTTCTTATTAATGCTAGCTACAATTTCTCTATCCTTTAAATAATTTTGTATTAGGACATACGGTGTACCCCGAATTCCACCAGTTCCACCAGTTTAGTTAATAGTATGTTGTTCACTGTATCAAAAACTTTCTGGAGATCAGTACAAATCATTGGTACGTAAAGTCCTTTTTTTATTTGATCCATAATGTACCTGATCACTTCCGTAGTTGTCATCTCAGTGCTTGTGTTCTGAAAGCAATACTGGTTTTTGTCCAATCCAATTGTCCCATTTAGGAAATTTTTTAGTTTTTTGATTACTTTTTCAACAATTTTGCCTAAGGTATTAATAAGTGTCATCGGCCTATAATTTGCAACTTCCTTGTTTTCACCTTTATGAAGCGGTATAGTATCGGAATCTTTACAAACATCTGGAAATTCCCCTGATTCTGGGATTGTATTTATGCAGTTCGAGACTACGTTAAAGATATCATTTGCTATATATTTTATTTGAACTGATGTTATGCCATCAGGGCCCGCTGGGTTGATGTTTGTCTTTCCCATTATAAGCTGTTCAATTTCTGCTCTGTTTGTTGGCTGTAGAAAAATTGACTGATTATTTCAATTTTATTTACTGCTAATACATAATTACTTACTGCCGCCGGTACATAATTACTTATTCTCTGAGCCAGATTAGTACCAATAGTGGTTATTAATTCCTTCCAGAATTTTCTGCTGATCCACAGTGGTTATACCATTAATTTTTGAGCTTGCAATGGCTTTATCCTTATCAGTGTCAGTTGAGTTATTAATAATTCCATTTACAGTTCTAAACAATTTTTTCATATCATTGCCTGCATACATTATTTATTTATTATACTGGAGTTGTTTTGCCCTCCTTGTCATTCTCGTTACTTCATTTTTTATCCTTTTAAACTCTTTTCTTATTTCCTCATTGAAATTATTCTTTAGTTTTTTGCTTATCTCTCTTTTTCATCATCTGAATTAATTCTTGATTGATCCATTTGTTGTTCCTTGTTTTAACTCTTCTTAGAGATGTATTTCGCTTCTTAGGCTGTTGCATGATATTTTTCAGAGACTCAATAGAACGGGATATGTCTAAGAAGACACTGTCTAATACCCTCCTTAAATTTTATCATCGAGATTTTCGATAAATGAATTGGCCATTTTTCCAACACACAGGCTCACATTTGATATACTTGCAGTAATTAATTTATGGTCAAATGGCTGATCCTACTTTTGGCATTCCTTAGGTTAGAGGTAACATGATCAATGATCGTGTTAGATGTATGCGTTATTCTTGTTGCACTGTTAGTTTCAATTTTGTTAGTTATGTCTAGACCACTAGACTCTAACATAGTTAGGTAGTTTCGAGCTGCTTGTGCATTGCTCAGTATATCAATATTTATGTCCGCCATCATCGTTGTGTTCTTATGCTTGTTAAAGATGTCCTCCACATGGTTGATGAATTCTGCGTCATCACTACTATCTGATTTATCCGCTGCACCAATTTTGATGTTTTCGTTCTCTTCCATGATTTCTTCTAATATGTTGCATTTGATACCACTTTTTAGAAATATTGCTGTTTCTCCACCCCTTACAGTTCAAGTTCTCTACAGTTGAAAATTGACTTGTATTTAGGTATGTTATAGTTTTTAGCCTCATGCGATTAGATCCAAGTTTTATTGACAATGATTATGTCCGGATTATATTTATTACAGCGCACTTCAAATTCTCTTAATTTATTTCTTATGTTTCTGGCATTCAAGTATAATATCAGAGACTACATAGAGATGTACAAATTCATACAAAAATTTGTACTAATTTTTTTTCAAACGGGCCAGCTAAAACTGGCTAGTTTTAAAAATCTTAAAGCACAGAAATATTTAGTTTGTGTCATAGCTAAAAGAATTTAGCGAAAACCAGAATCTTCTGTAAAATCTGGTGTAAAATGATCATTCATATATTTTATGCATTTACAAAATTCTTTTATCCTTGTGATTATTAAACTTTTTAAAGCAAAGCGATGACAAAATAACTTTTAAAATAGAAAAATAAGGCAAAAATGGGAAAATATATTTGAGAAAATATATATTTAATATGTCGAGTAGAAACGTAAATTTTCAATATGATAAAGAAGACATTCTAAATATCACTTTACAAAAAATATGGAACATTTAGCTAAATATTTCATATAGAAAAAAATTAAATAAAAATAGGTTATTTTATAATGTTGACTTTTCTAAAAACAACAAGAATAAACATTTCAAGGTTATCATTCATATGCATTCAGTATTTCACTACTACAAGCAGAATTTTTTGAATGTATGAAATGGTATTATATGGTATCAGATGGTATGAATGTTATCTATTTTATGAAAATCATCTGATTTAACTACATTATTTATTTAACTAGATTTAACTGATTTAATATACAGTATCCAGCAAAAGTAATGATAATTTAAAAAAATATATAAACTACAAAAATATATATAGAAAAGCAATAAAATAATATTGGCGTTCGAATTTTTTCTATTAATATTTTTAACTTTATAACTTCAGGGAAAAACAAACAAACAAAGTAACAAAATTTTTTGTATTATGATTTTGTTTTATTTTTTGATCTCATGACTCATATTGTTATATTGGTAACGGTATACCTACATATATATGTGGGTATTTTTTGAAGACAATATAATATACCTATCAAATAAAAATAACTGAAATAAAAAATAATGCTTTCAAATTCTTCTAAACATTTTTTTAATTAAAAATTATTCCAATTAGAAAAGTGGCATGACATTTGCTGGATACTGTACATATTCATAAAAATTATCAAATCATATCAAATTGGAACATAATTACATTTCACAAAACAAAATATAAATATAAATATGTATTGATTTTTGAATCATATTGAAATACATATATAAAAAGTGCCGATAGTATTTATGTGTATTTCTATTTATATTTAATTTTGATTCACACACACTTTCACAATTTAATAAGCATGTAGGCAAGCTGGTTCAAGTAATATAAATGCATAATATGGCATAATGCATATATAATATAAAAATTATATTAGATACTGATCAGATCATGTATATCATAATATGTCATCTGATATCATATGATCATATTCATATATTTATGTTACTTGTTATTTCTATCATCCATACCAATCATACGAAAGTTCATTTATGTACATATATGAAAAAAAAAAAATATGCGAGACCAAAACTTGCTTTAAGAATCTTTAAAAAAAAAAGTTGAAAAATGAGACTAAATTTCAAAATCGATATTGTAGCGACATCTAAACTTTTTTGTTGCCATTTGGACATCTCTATGTAGTCTCTGATAATATATTAGTCAAAAATATTTGTTGTTTTGTAATCCGTTTTTGCCTCTTTGCTTAATATTCGTTCAATTTATTCGTATTCAATTTATTACTCCCAAGTTAAAAATTATTGGGCTTCGTACAGTTGACGCATTTGAATGAAAACTCAGTACAATCCTTGGTTCTTTGCTGCTTCATGCAGTTTGCGCAAATATCCATTCACTAGCTTTTTGATTGAACCCCAGACACTTGAAAATTGCATAGCAGTTGTCTCCTCCCTTACGTAGTGTGACTCCCAGTCTATGTTAGTAGTAATAGTAGCGCTTTGGCATGGGAAAATAATTATGCAAATTAGGTCAAAGTAATAGTAGCGCTTTGGCATGGGAAAATAATTATGCAAATTAGGTCAATGACCTTGGGCGTTTACTTTGTTGTTGAGAGCTTTTTTAAGGAATGTTGTAGTGTAAAAAAACAGGTAGCAAATTAGATGTCGTGATTGGCGTTTGCATAATTAGTTTCCGGAAAAGTGTTTGTAAATAATATAGAAGGTCAACTAGATAATGTGGAACAAGTAGATAGTGCAATGACCTAAACAGGTGTTGTACTATAATAACATAGACTATATAAATAATATGCAAGAATTTATTTTATTTTTTAATAAAAAGCTTTTACCAAGTGTGTTTGGAAATAATATTGAAAGGTAAACTAAATAATGTAGAACAAGTAAGTGCAATGATCTAAACAGGTGTTATAATATCTAGTATTTGTTACCGGTTGCATAATTAGTTTCCGGAAAAAGCTTTTGTAAATAATATAGAAGGTAAACGAGATAATGTAGGATAAGTAAGTGCAATGATCTTGTTATGATAGTATAGTAACATATAGGTTATTTTAAATAATAAAAATGTATCTTATTTTTTCAATAAAAAGCTTTCACGGTCAACCAGGTATTGTAACATAATATTAGCGCAAAAAATACAGTTGTTATTTATGAGATAAATAAAATGCAGATATTGAACTTGTTATTGTATCTTAGTTTTTATTTTAATCTGAACGATATAAAAAAAAAGAAAAAAAAAACAAAAAATAATTTATAGTATAGGTTGTATGTATAAAATCGAGAGAAAAAATTTGTATTTAGTGATTAATTGTTATGTTTTATAAAAAAAAATAAGAAAAATTTTAATATAGAACAAGATTTATTATAGATTCTTGTAAATTACTTTCTATTATGCAAATTTGAGATATGTTATTAATAACAACTATGTATTATGCAAATAATTTAATAATGAATTGTAAAACGAAAAACACGTAAATTAATTTTTATATAATATGAATTAATATAATTGAAATATAATTTGAAAAATTTTTATAATATATAACAAGAGTTATTATGTTCTAGGAAATTACTAGTATTATGCAAATTTGAGTTGTAAAATGTAAACAAGCTGTAATGTGGAGTGGCAATGTTAATTTTATTGTCTATTTGATTCATTTCCTAGTTTTTAAAAATATGTATGGAAAATTTCCTATCCCTTTTAATATTGGTATAAAAACATGGTTAATTAGTTATATATTATCATTAACAAAAAAAAAGTCGTATAAACATACCAAATCAATACTGAGAAAAATGGCCAAGAAACAAATATTAGAGAAATATTTAGAGGAGTCTTCCAAATTCATAATTATAGAAGAAAAAAGTCAGTTTTTGAAAAAGTTTGGACTTATGTCGAGAAAAATTACATTCAAAATAAGAAAAGCTCCAAATGAAGAAGATATATTGGCATATACTAAAGAAGCCATTAATCAAATAGTTATATATTCGGTGGAAAACGTTGAACCGAATGATCTCATTGGTATAGTATTTTTTGCTGATAACTTTCAACAGAGAACTCCAGGTTGGATGAATTTTAAGCTTGCAAGTTCAGTGAAGTTTGAAGATATTTGGGAACTAATAAGTAAAATATTCCAAAGTAATTCGGAGGGCCTGAATACTGATTCTTTTCAACTAACAACTACAACTGTACGATTGCCTTCTGGAAGTGGACGAGGGAGAAATTATTTTACTTTCAATGAAGAAAGTTTAAAACGAAAAGGCATTGTTGTCATTAAAAATAATGATAATCTTTGCTTACTCCGAGCAATTGTAGTAGGAAAAGCTTTTATAGATGGTGACATGAATTATAAAAAAATTCGCCAAGATACACAGAAGATGCAGAAAAATTTAGCATTAGAGCTGATGGTAAAAACAAAATTAAATATAACACAAAGTGCAGGAATATCTGAACTTAAAAAAATACAGGATTATTATGGGGATGAATATAACATCGTTGTTTACGATTATGCTAATAACAAAAATATAATTTTTGAAGGTAAAAACGATGGCAAAAGAATTAATTTATTATATTACGAAAATCACTTTAACGTTATTATTTCGCTGACAGCGGTTTTTTGCATTAACCATTACTGTAAAAAATGTAATGTAGGTTACGCAAATTATCATAATTGTGAAGGTATCTGTATTTGTTGTCGACAGTCTCCTGCATGTAATAATATACCTACAACTATTACATGCAACTATTGCAAACGATCATTCCGAGGTGGAAAATGTTTTGAAAATCATAAAACAGTTACTACATGTCAAAAATTTCACAAATGCTTAATTTGTTTTAAAACATATTTTAGAAAGATTGATTCACCACATAAATGTGATACTGTTTTTTGTAAAAATTGTAACAAAAGTGTAGAAAAAAATCATTTTTGTTATATTATTGTAGATAAGAGCAAACCAAAAATTAATGATTTTGTGTTTATCTTTTACGATCTAGAAACAATGCAAGAAAAAACGCTAGTTAAAAACAATAATGAAGATATTAAACTACATGAACCTAATTTATGTGTTCTTAGTATAAGATGTCATCATTGCATAAAAGAAGAGAAGTTACATTTTTGTTCTAAATGTGGTTTTAGAACAACAGTTTTTGACACAAATGTAATTCCAAATTTAGTTGATTACATTTTTAAAATGGCTAAAAAATTTAAACAAGTTGTTGTAATAGCTCATAATGGACAAAGTTTTGATCACCAGTTTATTTTAAATGAATTGCTGCATAAAAGTGAGATAGAGCCAAAATTAATCATGAGGGGTACAAAAATTATTCAGATGCAGATTAAAAATATAAGGTTTTTAGATTCTATGAATTATTTTGCAATGCCACTATCACAACTTCCTAAAGCTTTCGATTTATCAACTGATTTAAAAAAAGGTTATTTTCCTCATTTGTTCAATACATCAGAAAATATAAATTATGTTGGGCCAATACCACTTATGCACTACTATAGTCCTGATACAATGACAGAAGAAAATCGAAAAATGTTTATTGATTGGTATGAACAAAGCAAAAATACCGAGTTCAATATGAAACGTGATTTGATAGAATATTGCAAAAATGATGTACATATTTTAACTGAAGCCTGCATTAAATTTAGAAAACTCCTATTGGAAGAAAATAATGTATGTCCTTTCACTGAGGCTACAACCATTGCTTCAGCATGCAATTTAGTTTTTCGAAGAAATTTTTTGAAACCGGAAACTATAGGATTGATACCCAAAAAAGGTTACAGATTTGCAGACAATCAATCAAAAATTGCTCTTCAATGGCTAATTTGGGAAGAGGATCAAAGAAAGATTAATATTCAACAAGCAGCAAAGAAAAAAGAAGCAATTATAAAAAATATAAAAGTAGATGGTTTTTGTTCAGAAACAAAACAAATTTTTCAATTCCATGGGTGCTATTTTCATGGCCATCCAAAATGTTTTCCATATAAGAGGAATGAATCAATACAAGGGAACAAACATGATACTCTTGATATCAGATTTGAAAATACCATAACAAGAACAGAACGATTAAAATCATTTGGATATCAAGTGATCGAAATGTGGGAATGTGATTTTAGAGAACAATTGATAGAAAAAGAAGATGAGATGTCATATCTTATAAATCACCCCCTTTTAAAAAACGTTCCTTTAGAACCACGAGATGCTTTTTATGGAGGTAGAACTGGAAACACTTTTATGTATTACAAAGCAAAAGAAAATGAAAAAATAAAATACATAGATATTTGCTCATTATATCCCTATGTGTGCAAATATGGGAAATTTCCAGTAGGACATCCTGAAGTTTTAGTGGGCCATGAAATATGTTCTAAAGTTGACTTAGAAAATACTAATGGTTTAATAAAATGTGATATTCTTCCACCAACTGATTTGATTCACCCTGTTCTTCCAATAAAACAAAATAATAAATTAATGTTTACGCTTTGTTTCACTTGCAGCCTTGAAACATATCAAGATGAATGCCTTCATTCTGATAAAGAAAGAACTCTGACAGGAACTTGGGTTATAGACGAAGTAGTAAAAGCTGTAAAAAAGGGGTATAAAATATTTGAATTTCATGAAATTTGGCGTTATAAGGTACAACAATATAACAAAGACAACTGTGAACCTGGATTATTTACAGAGATGATGGACAAATTTCTTAAAACTAAACAGGAAGCTTCTGGATGGCCTAAAGATTGCAACACAGAAGAATTAAAACAAAATTATTTGGAACAATTTTTCCAACAAGAAAATATTAAACTTGATACCGAAAATATTTACAAAAACCCTGGAAAAAGATCATACAGTAAGCTTATATTGAACTCTTTCTGGGGAAAATTTGGTCAACGAGAAAATCAGACAAAAACGCAAATAATAAAAAGTCCAGCTACTTTTTATTCTATATTGACAAATCCAAGCAAAGATGTATTGCACATAATGATTATCAATTCTGACACGGTTTTAGTTAACTGGAAATATAAAAATGAAGATTTAGATTCATTGCGTACAGTGAACGTATGTATTGCAAGTTATACAACTGCACAGGCTCGTTTAAAATTGTATGAATATTTGGAAAATTTACAAGAACGAGTTTTATATTATGACACTGATTCCGTCATATATGTGTCAAAAGAAGGTGAATATGAACCTGTCATAGGCAATTTTATCGGAGATATGACTAATGAACTAGAATCATTTGGATCTGACAGCTACATAAAAGAATTCGTTAGCGGTGGACCAAAAAATTATGCATATAAAGCATTTTCTTCTGACAAACAAAGCGATGCAGTAGTTTGTAAAGTAAAAGGAATTAAACTAGATTATAATAATTCAAAACTAGTCAATTTTGAAAAAATTAAGGAAATGGTTTTATTGAACGATAAAGCCGGTGTAAATATTCTGTACAAAAATTTTCGAAGAACAAATGATCATAGGGTAATTACAGTTCCAGAAACAAAGATATACAGGTTAAAAGCAGAAAAACGAAGGTTTTATGAAAATTATAGTTCTGTACCATTTGGATTTAAAAGAAAAAAATAAAGTTTTTTTTAAAAAGAAGTTTAATCAATTTTTTATTATTTCAATTTCGTAATTGAATGTTAATGTTCTTTCTAATTGGAAAATATCGCATTTTCCAATTATTTCTTCAAACGGCTCCTGTACTTCCATTATTAATTAAAAATAATTTAAAAACTTAAATCAATTTATACTTTTTATGCAACATACATAATATTTTGCATCATACATAATACTTTCTAAAATATTCAAATTATATTTTTGCATTTTCATTAATAATTAATGACTGTATATTCTCTAAACTATGTCTAAGATTTAAAATACTTTGTAGCTACCAATATAAAAATCACTATGTAGAGGAGTTAAAATATTAGTCAGCAAGATTTTTGTAACTCTTTGCACGTTTTTTTTTTTTTCCAGGTTAATCCATTTAAATCAACCCTTGTTTCTGGAGAGTCGATATCCGGTCCCCTGAGGTTCGGTCCCTTTAAAGCGGGGCCTGAATCAGGCGCCCCTTTTCTTGATTCTGGATGGGGTCCCCGGATGTCCGGTATCTGTCTTTGAGGGTCCGGTATCGGTTTATGCTACTGCTAAAGGCTCCCTTCCCCTTTTTTTTCCACTCTTTTTAAATCGTATTAGTTATAAATTATAGGATTTCAAGCTATTTTAAAATAGTCAGGTACAAAATGAGCAGCAGGAAGGCAGTAGCAGATTTACAATTTACTGTTGGAAATAAAAAGCAATATTTCTTGAAGGAATTTGCTTTGATAGCTGATGGGTCACTGATACCAATGCTATTTATGTTTAAAGCACCTTATTCGTTCGAAGAGTTAAATACTGATGTTAAACAGCAAAATGAATTCAATAAAACACAAATAAATGGTCTTGACTGGGATGATGGTTTTATAGAATATTCAGCAATTAAAAATACCTTAAAGGAACATTTAAATTCATTCGACGTCGTTTACGTAAAGGGGTACCAGAAAAAGGAATTTTTAGATAAATTTGTTTCGAGTTCAGTAGAAGTTATCAACTTAGATAATGACATTCCATCTCTTCAGAAACTAAAGAATTTCACAACCATTTGCCCTCACCATAACATTACTGAAAATTTAAAAAGATGTGCTGTAAAAAATTGTATGAATTTATATATGTATTTAATAAAAGAAAATAATTGGTTTTAAAAAATATTTGTTTTATTCATTGTTGACCAAGATAATTTTTCTGACAAAAACATAGGTATTTCATAAAATAGTCTGGAATAATTACACTGAGCTATGTGTAAATTCATTGGAATGTAGAAATCTTCTTGTTCCAATCTTAGTTTATTCTTTTCAATACATCTCTCAAAATATTTGAATACATATTCTCTTATATTAAGTTCAGCTCCGTTGTTATATGACATCACTGCTTGTATAAAGTCTAACATAAGACAAAAGCGGGTGTACTCATCTAACTGCAATGTAATTTTTTTAGTTTTCCCGGTATGATTAAATGTTAGCGCAAATCCTTTTGAATTTAATTTATGTTGGTTGTTAGTAAAATCTTGATAAAAGGCATACCACGCCAAATAATTCATCTCACAAATGACTTTTTGATGACGTTGGAAAATTATTGTTGCAGCAAAATTTTCAACATTAAATCCAATTTGTATTTTTGTTGTTTGTTTTTTATCCAAATAATAGATATAGCTTAACAAAAGATTTTGCGGAGGTTCACTTTTTTGTTTTTCAATGACTTCCGAATTTGTTGATTGCTCCATTTTTCTTGTTTTAACTGATGAATTCTATTTTAGAATTTTGTATTTATATTTTTTCTCCCTCATTTTTTAAAAATTTTTCGAAATATTCTTTGTATTTTTTTATCGTTTTTAAGTGGGGATGATGTGTCGAATAAATTAAGAAAATATTTTATGCTTTTACAGGAACTTCGCATCCATAGATATACACAACAATAATGTCCGCAAACAGATGTTAAATTACTTTGTAAACGCTTATTGTTGAAAACAAAACATGTTGATTGATTTTGTAGAAATTTTATAATCTCATTGTGAAACGGGGGATTTCCAAATGAATCAAAATATTCTGCACACCCTTGAACTGGAACAAATATTGCTAACCAATGTGTTCCCTTTTCATTAGAATTATCGGTATTTACCACCAAAATACTAGGTTTTGAAACTTGTTTTGGTAATTTATCAAGAGCATAAACGCCTCTAAATATTTTATGTGTTAACTTATTACATTTCAGAACCTTTGAAATCTGAAGTGTATTCATTTTCTTGCAAACGGGAAATATCAATTAGTCGAGTATTTCCTCGTACAAATGTTGTTAAAAATTCTGCTTTAAGTTTTCCATTTGTTAAGACTATATCGAATTTTTCAAGCAAATTTATTAAGTTATTAGTTACTTTTTCGTTATCGATATGTCCAAAAGAGTAATTCTCAATATCTGTTTTTTTCAAATCTCTGACAGGAAATTTATACTTTAATTCTTTTACAATAGTTTTACATTTTTCTTTAATACCAGCCACAGCAATATTTTTTACAAATATTGTATTGTTATCGTCCGTACAGAACGATAAATCTACTAGAGCACATGTCATTGTGAAATGAATAGAGATGGTTCGCTAAACTTCCTTTTATATGTTCACGTAGACGTTACGATTTTTATCAATTTCGATATTAGCATCGAATTCTGCAAATACAATACAAGTTAATGTTGAAGTTAATGGAGAGTTGAGTCTTGCTTCAATCTTTACTACTCCCTGGTTTAATAAACTCTGACATGTATCTGTTCCCGAGCCGTCTGGTGATAAATCAAAAGCCAGTATTGTATAACCTTTTGAAAATAATTCTTTTGAAATTTGATGTCCTCTATCAGAATGATGTATACCTGTTCCGCTAAATAATGTTAAATATGCTCGAGAATTACAAGAATTATTCGGTGTAAAACTTGTTTCAATTGCAGAGTTTGGTGTAGGCACTCCATTCACATATAATTGAAATTGTGTGAGATTTTGATGGTCGAAATGGTATGGATTTTTTGATCTCTTACCATTGAAGTTTTCATTATTAACCATACAAAATACTAGAGCTTTTGGTATTTGCCCTATAAATATATTATCCAATGATATGTTAGATGTGTTAGCTGGAATTGTAAATGTTTTGATTTCACTTCTGGTATAAAAATATTTCGCGTTAGCCTTTTCCAATACAGTATTATGTGCTATCAATATACTAGGATTAATTGTTAAATGTTTCATGTATAACGTAGCTTCGAGAATTTTTAAATAGCTTTCATCGGCATCGTTAAAGAAAATAAAAAAATCCTGTTTTTCTAGGGCTAAAGCAATTCGAATGTCAACATTATTTAAAAGTAATTTAGGAGTATTGAAGAAATCTACATGTAATTTTCCCATTAATTCTACTACAGTAGAATTGTTGTATGATTTTTGTCTTGATTTAGAACCAGAATTACTAAAATCATTTACATTTGGTTTATCCAATTCCCAACCAGATGCTTCCAAATGTGTTTGACTGGAATCTGTACCATAATTTAGTAAAGTAGTTAAGTATGCTTTATAATGGTATAAGTAGTCTGAAGGAGTGATGTTTTTTCCGTTTAGAGTTACATTACATTGTTTAATTAAAGAGTGTAATAAATTATTTACAACACTGGGCTGCGGAGCTGGTCTTGCTTCAGTTCCGGTTCCTACTTTATCATTTGCACTCCAAACTGATCCATCTTTTTTTAATATTTGAACTTTAAATTTTATATAGGTGCAGGATAAATCTCGATATGTATCTCCATTTCCAAGGGAAACAAATTCAATAGTTGACGGTGATGCCTCTAAAGAAGCTAAAGGATTGTATGCTACCTCTTCTGAACGCAAAATACTTGTTTGTACGGGTAATGACGCAAAAAGATCAAGTTCAGATTTCATACATTCCATTTTTAGTTGAATATGTCGGATGTTTTACTTTGCTTTTTTCGTCGTTTCGACTTCAAATGTGTCTTTTTAGAAACTGTTTGTCTTTTAATAGCTCTTTGTCTTTTTATAGTTCTTTGTCTTCCACCATACATCGAATGCAGTTGGTTAACTACTGATTTCCGTAAATTTTTTATACCGCCTTTACTTTGATCAATTACAGCTTCTTTTATGTTTGCACCAGATGCTATATCATTAAAAATATTTTTACTTGTGTTTACAGCCTCTTTTTTAATTAAGTCCCAACCTGATGTAAAAACTGGCTTTAAGTAACGAATTAAACTTCCGAATATATTTCCAAAACCACGACCTTTTTGTATAGCTGGATAAAATTGTAATAAAGGCCCAATATCGTTGATTCCCCCTCCTACCTGAGAGGAATAATATCTCACGTAAGCTCTTTCCATGTTTGATAGGATATCATATTTGAGTAGTAGTATTTATATTGTTTTTGGGGAATCAATGCTTTTTAAAGTGTAATACAATTTTTGTTGGATAGTAACTGGAAACAAAATTTATTCCATCACCGTATTGATTGCAAATTTTAATTGCTATTGTTTCAAAAATATTTTTTTCTATAGGTATGTAATGGACGTTTTTAAATTCAGTATTTGTAGGTATTCTACAATTTTCTATGTTGATAGCTCTCAACGCCCGAACTTTGCTACTTCCAAAAACAGAAGATTGAACTATATCTGAATAAATCAACACCATTCCATTCAATTCATCTTTATTTTTAGCAACAGCTAATTTGAATAGTTCAGGTAATTTTGTTTTGAAATTTTTTATATTTTTTTTCTGTTGAAATAATTCAGTTAATAATGTTTTTACATTATAACTCTGATTAACTTTTATATAAAAACTATCTTCATCAAAAGTCTGCGATATTCGAATTAAGTCCCCTCGGTTAGATTCTGACACTTTTTTAAATGTTACATCATCATAATTTTTAGGATTAGAAATATATGTCAAAACTTCATTAAAAAATTCAGTAAAAACTTGGTTTCGAGTAAATCCGGGATTAGGAGTTATATTTTTAATAAGCGTTGGCAAAAAATTAAACTTCCAATCATCTAAATGTAATTCCGAATCGTTATATGAATAATATGTGTAGCCTATAGATTTGGTTACTTTGATTTTTTCAAGAGGTTTTTCAATGTTTCTTACATAAACATTATACTGTCCAATATTAATAAAAGCACAATTCTCTTTGTTAAATTGTTCTGTTTGTAGGAAATCGTTCAGATAAATTTCTGAAAGACCAACTTTCCAATTACCATTTCTTAAATCAAAGTGAATAGGTAATTTATTTTCGAATGAAGCTAAAGTGTTGTCTGGAAACAGTTTTAGATTATCATTACTAAACAATGTTACATAGAAGTCATATTGACTATCCATCTTTGTTAACTTCTTCTAAAACATAAAATGTTGTACTATTTATATGTTGTCCACTCCGGTGTTGATGAAGTTCTTAGTTTTGGACTTCTTAGTAAAGGTTTTAGTTTTCGTTTTTTTGTTTCAGGAAACTGTGAAAGTATAGTTGAGGAAATTGAACTACCAGCCGATCTTAGTGTCTTCTTTTTTTCAGGAGATGGTACAGCAACGGTAATTACATCACCACTTGGTGTTTCAAACATTCGATAATCAGAGCTTAGAGATGGTCTTTCGACTAATTTTTCATCTTTCAACATTTCAGTTTGAGCTAATTTTTTAAATGAATTTTCATCATCTAAATCGTAATTTGTTAAATCAACATCCATATTTGAATGTTCTTTTTTAGGGTCATATTCAAACACATCATCAGTAACTAATGGTAAAAATTTAGTTTGTGTTGACGTTGATTTGTATTTAGGTAATTCAGTTTCTGTATATGCATTTCGCTTAGAAAAGAATTTTGTTTGAGTACCTGTATTAAATGTAACATTATTTAACTTTTCTGGTAATTTTTTTGTATGCCTTTTGTTAATTCCGTATTTAATGAGATTTTGACGATATAAATACCATTTTTGCAATGGTTTTAATTTTTTATCATATAAAACTTTTTTCATTTTTTGATCCAATAAATCTAAGTTTTTATCATCTTGAAATAATTTGCTAAATTTTGAAAATATTTCTGGTGACATAACAATCATTCGCTGCATTATGTCTTACTGAGAAGTTTTCCTATTATACCAGATAATATAGTACCAATTAATGTAGGTAAAAATCCTCCATGTTGAATTAACATTTTTCGTTTAGCTTTTATACCTTTTTGTGGACACGCTAAGAGTCTTAATTGTTTTTTATATTTTTTTAGTTTTGTTTTTTGTGATGGTGATATTTTATTGTTCCCGTTTAACACATTAATCGCAATTTCAGCAATAGTTTTTATTATATCATCATCACAATATTTTAGAATATTTTTACGAAAATTCTTGTTGTTGCATTTTTCTAGTACATGTAACATATGTCGGTTTTTCTTCAACCGTTTCATATTTTAAGCAATTGTTTAAATCTTTGGTAGCACAAAAACAAACGCAATATTCCTCTGAGAATATGTTGGTTCTAATTCGAAACAAATCGCTAATGTCTTGTGTTAAATCTAATACAATATAACCATGTGGGTTTGATGTTGATTCATTATATACCCCCAGGAAGCCTTTTATATTTTCCGGATATAGTTGTCTAGCTAGAGGAAAAATCTGTGATTTATCTCGAGGGTTTTTAAAAAGTACCAAATATTTACAATTTAATGAAATATCTCGTGAGAATTTCCCCTGATGAAAAATGTTTTGCGTTAATAATATAATAGACAAATTACGGTGGTGCGAACCTTTAGTAAAAAGTTCACATACTTGTTTGTTTGCTGAATCTAACATTAAATCATCTAAAACAATTAAAGTAGGTTTATTTTCATTTTCACTAAGCTTTTCCGGAATGCCGGCATAAAAATCTATATCAGGGAAATCTGTATTTCTTGGAACCGCAGAAATTTCTGGGTTACACCATTTTATTTTTTCAATTTTGGGATGTATCAATCTAGTAATATTTTTGATCAAGTTGCAAACAAATGTTGTTTTCCCACATCCAGATGGTCCCGCCACCATCATTGTAAATGGATGATTAAAATATATCATTATTGGTTCGCGTTTTAAAAGTCATTGAAAGGTACTTAGATTTGCTCTTCAAATATATAAAAGCAAAAACGTGTATAACTTATTCTCAATTTAAAAGATGGAGGTAAAAGAAGTGGAAGAGTTTTTAAAATCATATTCCTCTGTGTTATTAAATGAGCATAAGCAACGTATTTTTCACATGTATAAATACATTAAAGAATTTTCAATAACAGAAAAATTTACGTCAATATACGGAACTCATTTTGCTCTTTGTCCTTGGGCTTACGACAACTCGTCATCTGGACCGGATACATGTAACTGTTGCTCTATAGAAAATTATAAAATAGAATTGGAAAATCTGATTAAATGGTACAAGTATAATGTCACGAGCACAAATAGTATCGGAAATACATAGACCAGCCAGACGAAACTTTCGTCGAAGAAAATTTAATCAGAAAGGTTTAAACGATACATGGCAAATTGATTTAGTAGAAATGATTCCATATGCAAAGTATAACAAAGGAAATAAATATTTATTAATTGTAATAGACATCTTTTCGAAATATGCTTATGCTGAACCAATTAAAACTAAAAATGCTAATAACGTTTTACTTGGTATGCAAAACATTTTCAAACGTGCTGGAACACTCCCAAAAAATATTCAATCTGATCAAGGTAAAGAATTTTTTAACAAAGAATTTAGAAAACTTATGGAAAGAAAAAAAATTAATCATTATCATACATATTCTGAAATGAAAGCATCCATAGTAGAACGTTTTAACCGTACTTTAAAAAATTCAATGTGGAAGCAGTTTAGTTTTCAGGGTAATTATAAATGGATATCTATTTTACCCTCACTTATTGAGAAATACAACTCAACATATCATCGGACAATTAAACTTCAACCTAAAAAAGTTACAAAAGCAAACGAGAAATATATTTTGAAGAACATTTACATGCAACCGAAATTTTATCAGAAAGCAAAATATAAAGTTGGAGATTATGTACGCATAAGTAAATACAAAAGAAACTTTGCAAAAGGTTATCAACCAAACTGGTCAACAGAAATATTTACAATTAAAGAAGTAAAACGCACAGATCCAATTACTTACAACTTACTTGATTATACAAAAACACCGATTTCAGGTTCTTTTTACGAGTATGAACTTACTCGCGTCAAAAATCCTGACACTTTTCTTGTTGAAAAAATATTGAAAAGAAAAGGAAATCAGGTTTTTGTTAAATGGTTAGGTTTTGATAAAGATCACAATTCTTGGGTAAATAAAAACGATATTATATGAAACTAATTTGCTTTTTTATTTTTAATTTTTTTTTTTTGCTCATTTATAGCTAGCCATAACTCACTTCAAATTTGCAATGTAAAAATACTAATAGTTGACGTTTATTTATTCGCAAAATACAAAGTAGTTAATATAATAATTCAATTAACATTAACATAAATTCATATCAAACACCTGCATTTTTTCTTTAAAAATTTTTTCTGCAACACAATAAATCTATTTGATTTTATAATGCTTTAATTTGTATCTACAATAACAGAAAATTTAATTTACTTATACAAAGTAGCAAAAAATTTAAGAATAACTGACTTTTTTATTTGCAAAATACAAAGTAGTTAATATAATAAATCAATTAACATTAACATAAATTTTTCTCAAACACCTGGATTTTTTCTTTAAAAATTTTTTCTGCAATAAACACAACAATTAATCAATAAATACATTTTTTTTAAATTACTTTAAAAATAAGATACAATATCAAGGTCAATATCTGCATTTTATTTATCTCATAAATAACAACTGCATTCTTGTGTTAAAATAACTGATTGACCGTGAAAGCTTTTTATTAAAAAATAAAATAAATTCTTATTATTTACAATAATCTATGTTACTATATACTATCACAACAAGATCATTGCACTTACTTGTATTATTTACAAAAGCTTTTTCCGGAAACTAATCATGCAACCGGTAGAAATACTACACACCTGTTTAGGTCATTGCACTATCTACTTGTTCCACATTATCTAGTTGACCTTCTATATTATTTACAAACACTCTTCCGGAAACTAATTATGCAAACGCCAATCACGACATCTAATTTGCTACCTGTTTTTTTACACTACAACATTCCTTAAAAAAGCTCTCAACAACAAAGTAAACGCCCAAGGTCATTGACCTAATTTGCATAATTATTTTCCCATGCCAAAGCGCTACTATTACTTTGACCTAATTTGCATAATTATTTTCCCATGCCAAAGCGCTACTATTACTACTTATGTTAATTTATTTGTTTACTGTTTTTTCACACATCGAGCCATTTACTTCCATAAATAATGACCACTTTTTTGTTCTCTGATCCTGTTTCGTATGTACTATCTTAATTTCATCTTGCTCCTGTATGTCTGGAGCAATTTCATTTTTTATTTCCTCAGAGTTGTACATTTTATTCAGACCCACAATCGTAATTCTTGGATTAAGTTGTTTCGTGTCCTTGATAATGCATTCCTTTCCCAGCTTCTTTTCTAGCTCACATTTTAATACTTTGTTATTGCCTTCGTTGTTGGATCTCATTAATAATCCACCATTTTTAGTGTTCCTAAAAAGGTGGATCGGTGTTCTTATACTTGCTGGTGTTTTTAATGTCCTCTTCTGCTTGGTTATTCTTTATAATTTTTTTAATGTCCTCTCCCTGTTGTCTATTCTTAGGTTTGACATAAATCGTTTTAGTAAATTTGTTGCTTGTTGCTAAATCAGTTGTGGTTGTTTAATTTCCAGCTACCTCCGCAAAATATAGTATCTTCTTTGATTTATTGGCTTTGTTGTTAGTTAAGCTGTTTATTTTATCATTAAGTTTAAGCTGTTAATTTATGCTTTTAAATTTTACCTCCAATAGCATATATTTTTTGTGAATCATAGATTCAATCTCGTTCGCCGTCAATTTCCTTGCCTTGTTAAATGAGTTCCTTCATTCCTCACACATCCATAATACCAAGTCACCGAGAGCTTTTATTTTGTTGTATTCCGAATCCCCTACACTAGCACAGTTGCTATGTATCCATCTGCTGCAGGAACCATCGTAGCACCAGGCATTCTGGCCACTGGTCACTTGTAAATCAGAGAGCTTGCATAGCTCCACGTTCGCGTTACTATTAGCCATGTTATTTATGTTTTTTATTTATTTTATTCATTTTATTTTATTTTAATTACCAAAGCAAGGTATGTACATGTTTAAAAAAAAAAAAAAGACAAAAAATAACAGACATTATAACATTGATGTTGAAAATATGATTGCAATTCTTAATGACTAATTATTATGTATAACATTAAAAATATATTTCAGACTTAAAAAATAGAAGTTATACAATACAAAATTTGATTACTTACATAAAAACTTTTATTCTTAAGTAAACTTTATAATTCTTAATGATATGTAAGTATCTAAACAATAAACAGTACTACTAAAAAGAAAAAAAAAGAAAAATAAAACCTGATGACATAATCGGAATATACTTTAAATACTTAATGTAGAATTATGAATGTACGAACATAATTATGAAATTAAATTACAAAAACCTTTTTGTGAAAATTAATACAAAAAAAAAAATTATATATTTGAATAAATTTATGAAAAGTATATTTAAGAATTGGTTAGCATTAATTGTCTGAGGTCAGTAAAATGAAAAAGTGTTGCTGTAAAGTGTTTTTGAAGGTATTTCTGGAAATTGTTGAAGAATAGAGATAACTGATTTTATTAAATGTAATACAACATCTGTTTATCGGTTCATTTCTTCCGTATTCTGTACCGTGTTTATATTCCACCAAAAATTTCGTGTATCTTGTTTGTCTAACTCTATCATTAAGTCTTAATTTATAATTAAGTGATTGTATAGCAATATTATTATTTAGAATGTCAAAAGTAACACATGATGAAAATATTTGTCTACGTGAGGACAAGGGGAGCATGTTTAAGAATTTAAGTCTTGTTGTGTAGCTAGAAAGATTTAAAAAGTCTGAAGCGTTATATTGGTTTCTTAATGCAAATAGAAGAAACTGTTTTTGAACTGATTCAATTTTGTTAGAATGAACCTGAAAAGCTGGATCCCATATAATGCTACCGTATTCTAATATAGAACGAACTAGCGAACAATATAGTGTTTTTGTCACAGCTAAGTCACTAAATTCGTTACCTCTTCTCTTAATGAATCCTAACATTTTATTTGCTCTTGAAATTAAGTGGTCATAGTGCAGATTAAAAGTAAGTTTATTATCAAGTAGAATTCCAAGATCAGTAATACTAAAAACCCTTTCAAGTATTAGATTATCTATTCTGTAGTCATATAGTAAAGAAGAACGTTTACGGTTAAAACTGATAACCTTGCATTTCAGTATATTGAGCTCTAATTTATTGTTTATACACCAATCATGTAATGATGATAACCTTGATTGAAGTAAAGCTGCATCAAAACTGTCATTTACGACTTGATATATTTTTAGGTCGTCAGCAAACGTTATGTTCGGTATGGCAAACAAATATACTGAAAGATCGGAAATAAATATATTGAATAAAAGTTTTTTTTTTTTTTTTTTACGAGGGTTGGTGGAAAACTCGAAAGTCACCAAGAGGAACTGCACGTGCTTCCTCAGGGTAGTGTTGGACTTTAGCCAACCAAAACCACCCCCCTTTTAAAACCAAACTTTAGGATGGAACCTTTAATACAAATGTACAGTTTGGTTTTGGGGATAGGGATGTGGGAAGGATAATTGGGGAAATTGGAATTGGGAAATTTGGATTATGGGGGATAGGTAGGAAAATTTGGAGGGACATTTTCAAGAAAGATGTTAATGTTCTTCTTAAACTTAAGTAAATCGTACACATATGAATTACCAACTTTACGGAACACATGTGATGGTATATGGTTCCACAAACGGGACATGCGACAAACGAATTTCCATAGGCTGTATTTCGCCATCTTGATAACTCAACATGGTAGGGATGAGCATCTGTGCCCTCCTTGTTTCTCGTTGGAAACTTTGAGTGGAGGCATTAATTGTTTTATTTCTGTGGAACTAGTGTTAATCCCTACGAGATACCTATAAAACAAGGTCAGTGACCCAACTGTGCGACGGTGGCTGAGTGGAGTGACTTTAATACACTGGAGTCGTTGATCAAACGAATAGCTCTGTTTTATCTAAATAATCTAGTGCTTTTTGAGGCCCTGCAGCCCAAATGTGTGCATTATACTCCATTTTCGGCCTAATGTACGTTTTATAGATATTGAGAAGATCAGATGCGGAAAAGAAAGTTTTGCAGCAATACAAAAAACCCAAATATTTAGCTGCACCCTTAGCTATACCAAAAATGTGATTTGACCAAGTCAATTTCTGGTTTAACCCGATGCCTAGCATGTTTAAATCCGTCGAATGCTGCAAGACTTCTCCCTGAAATAGTAGGTTGGGAACAATAGTGGCAATTTTCTGCGAGATCAGACAGCATTGTGTTTTTTTGGTATTCTCTTTAGAATCTGATACGGTTCTGTTATTATTATCAATAAGTGGTGGAAAGGAAGACCCTCTAACGTCTTCCTTTAGACTTTTGGCAAATGACCAAAAAGATTTGCTATTCTTTGGCATGTGGATGATTTTACGTTTCAACTTTTGGTTGAACAAGAATTTTTGCTTATTGATAACTCTCTTGCATTTGTTTCTCACCACTATATAGTTGACCCTGCGAGCCTCCGACCTATTGTTTTCTTACTGTTTAAAAGCCTCCTCTTTTCTAGAAATGGCTTCTTTGTAAATACGATTAAATCAAGATTTGGGACTCCTCTTAACAGATTTCATGAAATGAGCGATGAATAACCTCATTTCAAATAAAATAGTTTCACTAATCGCATTTGCAGCAAAGTTAACATTTCTGTTGCGGAAGCAGAATGACCAATCAAAAGCTCTAAAAAAGTTGTTAAGGCCCTCCCAGTCAGCATGGCTGTAACGCCAAACTAATTTTTTGGGGTGGGACCTCTGGTTGGAGATTGGGCTTACCCCGAAACTTGTGTTAACCAAACAATGGTCGGAATTACCCAGGGGGCAACCAACTGAAACCACATATTTTTCAGTGTGTGGTGAGAAATAGATCCAAGAGGTGACCTTCATGATCAGCACGGTCCGGGATCCTAGTGGGATTTTGGACAAGTTGAGAAAGGTGGAACAGTGTGGAGAATAATTCAACTTGTTTCCCAATTGAGTTTCAGTTTCTGGAGATGCGTCCAAAATTTCATTGATCTGGTTTGATAGATTTTCAATTTCCATAGCAGTTTCTTGTTCATTTGAGTTGGGTGATCTGTATAGGAAACGGAAATGTATGACATGCTTTTCAACGAGAATTTTGACCCAAATGTAATGAAAGGTTGCGCTAGAACATTTATATTTTGGAAGTGTGTTGAAAGCGATGTCATTTTTTATATAGACAGCGATACCTCTTTTGGGTACGAAGTGTGAAATAAGTGGGTAGCCGGTAACATTAAAATTATCATTGTGGTTACTGACTTGTGTTTCACATAGGGCTAAGATTGCTGGCTTAATGGAACTAAGATGGCAATCGACGGCATGAAAATTTGTTTGCAATCCGCGTATGTTACAGAAATTAACATTAAAATTGGTAATTTTGATATAAAAAATTAATATAAAAGAAAAGTTAAGATAATAAATAATAATATTAAAATTGAAATATAGTTTAAAATTAAAATCAAAAGCAAAATTAAAATGAAATCAGAGTTGAAATTGTAATCAAAATCAAAATTAGAAATTAATCAATTAGATTACGGTAATTACTATGGTGGTATTAAAAAAAAATTGAGCAAATTGAGAGTCGAAGAAGAACACCAGCATCCATCATACATGTGGGAGGGAGATGGATATATAATTGTTTTGTTTACGACAAGTTGATATTAAGATGAAATAAATAAAAAACAAAAGTAAATTAATGTAAACAAAACCAACCGAGCGCGTTTAATTATAAATTATAATTTGAATCGGAAAAATTAAAAATTATTTAAATTTAATATAGTTCGAACTACATACTATTTGGAATACATGTTTATTGCAAGCTGGAAGAGCAAAAAAATAATTAGCGATATCCAATTTTGGTCTTCCGTAAAATTTCTTGAAGCATTAGAAAGAATGAATTTCTATAAAGTTTTTGAATTTGAATTCGCTTCAGATGGTTCAACTCTCTCGTATACTGCGTCACTTTCTTTTCTGTAAGCGAAGGAATAAAAAAATATGCACTAAAACATAAAACCCTCTTAGAAGGGCACATAAATGTAGAAGCTTCAAAACTCCTATGTTGTGAAAATGCCATTAGAAAACTTAATGGAACTAGGCAACTAGATTTAGCGATAAACGCAGATCAGCTTGACGGAGATCTGCAATTCCAGTAGATCTTAAAGAGTGCAAAATTAATGGTTAGTCTTTCAAACTAGTTTTAATATTTTAAGACGGGGCTGGTGTGTATAGTGAGTTAAAGTTTCACCTAACTGTATTGCGTGCAGTATCTTTCGATGATTCTTACCATCCTTACCCAAAGAAAGAAAAAAAAAACTTTGTAAAATTGTATTTAGGGTCTCTACGTACATAAATACTTTATTTAATTTGACTATTCTTAACTTTTTCATTTTTTGTGTATAACTAAAAAGTGTTTTGAAAAGCATTTTGTATTTATGGAGGGTAGTATTTTTATTCTGTGATCGAGAGATTCTAAGTTAACATTACTTTCGAAATGTGCGAATTCGAAGGTCAAAATCGAAGATTTATAATCCTATTTCACATCAATGTTTTCGTCAAGGATAAAATGAACCATTAATTGATGAGAACTAGATGAGAAATTAATTAATGATAGTTCTATTCTCATCCAGTTCTCATCAATCAGGTGTCAAATATACTTCACTAGTGAGCAAGAAACTTGTTTTTTTTTTTAATTTTTAGGAATGTTCAGACAATTTTTTAGAGTCTATTAAGTCATGTGAAAAAAAAATCAGTTGACATTTAAAAAATAAAGAAAGGAATACAATACAAAATATGAATTCAAAAGGTATTCGTGAATAAATAAATAAAAATTAAAAAAATTAATGTTAAGTTAATGGAAAATATAGAATAACGCTAACACTTATTGATATCGCTGTATATGAACACAAAGGTATAAAATAAAAATTTGTAAAATAAATACTACTCTACGACCTATGGTCTCATTAAACTACGATATGGTTGATTAGAACAAGATGAACAATTATATCAGGAATGCTCTAAACCAGACAACAAATATAAATACTGGTGCGCTGGTTGAAATTATAAGAAAAGCCAAAACGGAGTCCACGAAAATCAAGAAATGCAAATATAGATCAAACAGTTGGATAAATGATAAAATTATTAATGCCATTTAAGAAAGAGCTAAATTGTTTAAAAGATACAAGTACCCATTCGGCGAAAATGTAAATAACATGTACAAAAAAACACGGAAGGTAGCTACATCACTAGTTTGAAAGACTATACAAACTCATTTTAACGAGATGATACAGAAACCATGTGGAAAATCGGCAAAGATTTGGGATATTCTTAACAAACAAATTCTAGGAAAAATACTTCCAAATCTAAAATACTAGATATAAGCTCGATCTGAGACAAAGGTGTGGAAACCCGACATTATTGTTAAACTGTGAATGCCTTCAACAACTTGTATCACTTTTATTAAAGAAACTTGTGGTTTTAATAATCGTTTTTACCATAGTTTTATGGTAAATGAGAATATCTTTCTTGATCATATGAATGATATAGGCATAAGAGGTACACCACTTAAACTGATTGGAAGCTATGTTAGAGATAAAGCCATTCAAATAAGAGTCTATAATACACTTAGTGATGAGTTAATTTTAAAGTATGGGGTTCCGCAGCGATTTAACCTGAGCCAAACTCTGTACTTGCTATATGTCACCAACATCAAATCAGCTGGATTAGTGGCGAAGTATAATATATTTCCTGATGACATCTGTTTGCTTTGTAAGGGAATTAACAGTCCAGAATTAGAAAATAGCATTAATTATTATCTTCCACCGTTTGAAGGTGGGCGAAAGGCAACAAATTGACCATCAACGTGGGTAAAACCAAATTCATAATTTTCAAAAATAAAAACAAGGCTAACATTTCTCCAAGCATCAATGGGAACGGTATTTCTTTAGAGCAAGGAACACAGCTAAGCATCTTGGAGTCTTTATAGATGAGAACCAGCAGTGGGCTCCACATATTGGCTAGCTCTGCTCTAAAATAATTCCGTTAATTTGCGTCATTCGTAAATCAAAAATAGATTCGTCCCAACAAACATCAAAAATGCTCATGTGATTTCTCATATGAGATATAATATTATGTCATACATTACTCACTAAATCAATTAAAAATGTTATTTAAATACAACAGAGATTTCAGCGCCATGAGTTTTTATAAAGAAACCAAGTATCTCAACATTAGGGAAATTATTGCTTAACTATTTTAATATACTATACTATACTATTTTAAATAACAAAAACTAAAAATAATATTATGCTCAAAAATAGGTTTGAAATAACTGGAATATGCACAAAAAACAGGGATCATATCGAGATACCAGCAAGTAATACTCAGAAACACTTAAACAGTTTTCTTCCATGTGCTACAAGTCTGTTCAACATCTTGCCATATTTTATTAGAACGATCACAAATATTGATAAATTTATTTAAAAAAGAAGATAAATCAATGACAATGATAATTCAAATATATTCATCCAAATTAATTAAGCTAACCAGAAAATTCTAATATCTATCTATCTAAATATAATAAAAGACAAGCTGCTGCTGCTGATTAGCGTGCCCTACTGTTATGTTAAATGTTAATTTAACAAATGTTATGCTATGAAAAAAAAGAAATGTACATCTGACATTTTCGTATTTAACAGATAGAAAAAAGAAATATTAAAATGTTATGCTATGAAAAGAAAGAAACATACGGCTGATATTTTCGTACATAACAGTTAGAAAAAAAGAAATATTAAAATGTTATGTTATGAAAAGAAAGAAAAAACAAGGCAGTGTATAAAGCAACGTTTTTAAAGGGTTGCATTTTTAACTAGAAATAAAGAACATTATAAAATTGCAATAATATTTTTATTTAAATATTGAATTTAGCTATGCAACGTTTTCTTAATTTTTTAATAATCTTGCCGCAATATAATATAATGCAATGCAAAACTCACAAGTTCAGCCCATAATATAGATACATATATGAATGAATATATGGGTATTATATTATATGTACATATGTTTGTAGTTATAGTTTTATTTTTATTTTTTAATAGCAATAATTATATTTATATGAATGAACAAAAAAAATTCGGAATGCTCTATATATAGGTTCTAAATTTCTATTTCTTAAATAGACTGTAGGTGCTACTGTTAAAACTTAAAATTAAAAAAAAAATAAAAGAGTACCTACCTTAGCGTAGATAACCGAAAACAAAAAAAAGTAAAAGAGAAATAAAAACGAATAAAAAATAAGCAAATTTTTTCAAAATTTTTTAAGAACCAAATTTTAATACGAAGGGCCACTTTGATTGTTTTTAAATATTTTGAATAATAAAACGTCAAAGTCATACGACATCAAATATTTATAAAATTATTAAAAATTTTCTTAACGTTGATAACAGAAAAATAGAAAAAAGAAAAAATTGAAATGAATACTGCGACGAAAAATAAAAACGAATAGGAAAAATGGAACAAAAAATTTTACCTTGATTGTTTTTAAATATTTTTAAAGTCTATTTCTTACATATACATACGTACCTCAAAATTTTATGCTATGAAAAGAAAGAAACGTACATCTGATATTTTCGTACATAACAGATAGAAAAAAGAAATATTAAAATGTTATGCTATGAAAAGAAAGAAACATACGGATGATATTTTCCTACTTAACAGATAGAGAAAAATAAATATTTAAATGTTATGCAAAGAAAGAAACATGTATCTGATATTTACATAGGTACATAACAGAATGAAAAAAATAATTAATATTAAAATGTTATGCTATGAAAAGAAAGAAAAAACAAGGCAGTGTATATATTATCAAAGTTTTTAAAGGGTCGCATTTTTAAGTGGAAATAGAGAACATTATAAAATTGCAATAATATTTTTATATAAATTTTCAATTTAGATATGCAACTTTCTCTAATTTTTTAAAAATCTTGCCACATATAATATAACAATGTAACAATCAGAAGTTCAGCCCATAATATAGATACATATGAATATATATATGGGTACTATATACCTATGTAGTTATAGATTTATTATTTTTTAATAGCAATAATTACATATGTATATTTATATGAATGAACGGTAAACATAAACGAACTTAAAAAATTCAGAATGTTTTATATTATCGGTAATAAGTTTCTATTTCTTAAATAGATTTACAGTGCTACTGTAAATATTTAAAATTTAAAAAAAAATAAAAGAACTACTAAATTTTTCAAAATTTTTCAAAATTGTTCATAAAACTGAGGAAACTCTCACAAAAGCTACTTATACCCGTCGTATGACGGGCTTTTTTACTAGTTCACAATAATTTATGTCATATTATTTTGTTTTTATTTAATATTTTTTGTTCTTTTAATAATTATGCAATAGCATAATTTAAATTAAATTTTTACTTAAATTGAGAAATGCTATAAATAATAATATAGAAAACTATAATTTTTGTAAAAGCACGGCGACTGAAAATTGAATTTTTAACTGATTGTTCTAATTCATCTTAACACCAGTTAACCAACTGAATGAGATGATATTTTTATTTACTTATTCTTTTTATTTTTTAATTTTTATATATATATAATATATACAATGTTAAATATTTTAAATAAGAAAATATCAAAATAATCAAGACAAAAAAAAAAAAGATTGAATAAAAAAATAAAATGCTTCCAAGTAAAAAAAAAAAAAAGCTTCTTTGTATCTTTAGTTAGTTACGATTTCAATATTGTGTTTGTCTTGTAAGAGAAATTTTAAACTATAGTATAACTATGGCGAAAATTACAAAGTTCCCATTAAGGTTCCAATGAAAAACTGACATGTTACAATAATTCGAATTTTGTTTATTTGGGAAATACATATAATAATAAAGTAATAATTTTAAAAGAAATGACTTTAAAATTTAATTTATTGGAAGTAAAAAGAAACAATATTGCTTAAGAAGAATATTAATAAAAAATTTTTCACAGTGTTAAAATGTCTTGAATATTTTTACCACAGTTAACTTATATAATAAACCTCAGAATTTTATTACAGAGATTTTATTGTAGAAATCGTTATTATGAATAAAATCTAAAATTATGCTTAAAAAAATAGAAAATATGTATTTACATATTATATGAGGAAATATTTTCTCATAAAATTCTTAGATCGCTGTTAGACTTCAATGTTTTCAATCCATATTTGTTCCATATTTCAATCCATATATTTCCACTTTTTCTTAGGAAATAAGCATTAGCCTTTTCTATTAAGAAACACTATTTTGTATTTTTAAATAATAAATAAATTTATTAAATTTAAATTATAAATTTAGTATAAATTTGACAGCTGATGTTAGTAAAAAATTAATTTAAATTATAATTTATTGAAAATATATTTAAATAATATTTAATAATAAAGAACAATAATGATAACTAATTTTTTGATATTAGACAGTAAAAGATAAATAACAATAACAAATAAATTAAATACATATTAATTTACGTATGTATGTAAATATCAGATGTAAGCGGAGAAACAAGAATAAATTGTATAGGAGTGTGTAATAAAACTTATCAGTGCGTAACAAAGTGTTCTGGTTTGGATCAATACTTCTTAAACATACTAAGAGGAAATAATTTTATTAGATGTGTTCAGACAACATGCAGTACATACATACATAATGTTGACATGGATTTGTAAGAAATCCAGAATAGTGTTCGTGAAAATAAATAAAACTTATAGTTGAATACAAACCAGAATTAAATGCATCATTAATACAAAATGAAAATGAAATTAAACTAGATGCAATTGAAAAAAGTTACGAAGATAGGCTAAAAAAATTAGGTTATGCTCAAAAAATGTGTGAAAAGAATGTTCAAGAAACTTAAAAAATGTATGGTAATGTATATGATTTAGAAAATAAAAATAAAGAAATATGCAATTCAATTGAAGAAAATAATACTAAAATGTGTGAAGAAATAAAAAAAGAGATCAAGGAAACAAATTCCAAAAAGCAAATATAAAATACGCTGAGGCATTAAAATCTAAAATAGTATCGCCAGAAGTAAACAAGCAAATGCTATTAATTTAATTATAAAACCCAAAGAAAAACAAGAACAAAAGCAACATAAACAAAAGCAAAATTGAATAAAGTTGATCTGGTGAATTTGAGAATAAATAGTAAACGTTGAACGAAAAAGTGGAACAATAATAATTCAAAGTGAAAATGATGAAGACAGAGATAAAAAGCGGATTACAAAATAATATTAGTAAAGAGTACAAAATTAAGGTGCTCAATCTAGTACAATTTTATGTTACAATAACTGATATTACTTTTAAACACTCGGATGAGGAATTAATTGAAAAGTTAAAAAAGCAAAACCTGTGAATTAAAACTAATGAACAGCTACGAACCAAAAAAAAAAATAAAAAGCAATATTAGTAAAATATATACAAAACTCATCAAGGGTTATCAAACATCTGTATTTGATGGAACAGATGTGTTACAATGTTTTAAATGGAAAGGATATAATCAATTATCGAGTGAATGTAATTAATCATGAAATGTGCACCAAATGTCTTGGATACAGAACCAGCTATCCAAGAGAAATGCAGGACCAGCTATCCAAGAGAAATAATTGAACTTATCCAGCAAAAAAAGAATAGCTAGAAGGAAATGGCAAATAACAAGGTTTCCGGGTGATAAATCCCATATAAATCAGCTGAGCAATAGACTAAAAAAAACAAATTAATAAGTTCAAAAATGACTCTGTTAATATTTTCTCAGTAAATTAACAGCTACTGAGAGCACAGACTACTCATTGTGGAAAGCTGCAAATCGGCTGAGAAGACCAAAGATTCAAAACCCACCGTTGAAAACCGAAGATGGGAAATGGATTGGAAATCCAAAAGACAAAGCCAGAATCTTTTTCGAACACCTGTCAAATGTCTTCAAACCATTCCCGCAAAGTGCAGATGATGGAAATACAGATCTCATAGCAAAAATTGATGTAGAGGAAATACCGTATGTCACCTTGAAAGAACTGAAGGATGTGTGTATAAATAACCGCAGTATCAAGAAAAGTCCAGGTTATGATGGTATTTCCGGGAAAATTATAAAAGAACTGCTAGATGCAGGTTTTCTAAAACTACAGCAATTATTAACGCTTGCTTCAAATTAAAGTATGTACCTTGTATTTGAAAAACAGCAGAAGTAATTGGTATCACATCTTAACGCCCAATATCTTTACTGCCAATAATGTCAAAAATTTTTGAGAAAATATTGCTGAAAAGGCTTAATGTATTTATTAAGAAATAACCATTCAACACTAGATCAGCTCCATCGCATAACAGATATAATAAAAAAAACATTTGAGGAAAAAAAGTCTGCTCTGCTGTCTTCTTGGATGTGGCCCAGGCATTCGATAAGGTATGGCACGAACGCCTCAAGTTTAAACTTCACAGAGACTTACCTAGACAAAATTTTGAAGTGCTTGACTCACACCTAAGCAATAGAATTCGCTATGGAACTGAATACTCAGACCTAAAAGCGATAACGACAGGTGTTCCGTAGGGAAGTGTTCTCGGGCCTGTATTATATCTATTGTTCACAAGAGATAGTCCTCAAGATTATAATGCTACTACAGCGACATTTGCAGATGATACTGCGATTCTCGCTGTCGGAAATTGTATTGCTGCCGCCACAAATAAATTGTAAAACGCAATAAGTAAAATAACAACTTGGACGCAAAAATGGCGAGTCAAGTTAAACGAAACTAAATCAAAACATATAAATTTCAAGCTCAAAAAGATAGTCAATCTTCCGTATTCATAAATAACCAAATTATACCTTATGCTAACACTGCCAAATACTTGGGTATGAACTTGAATGCTAAGCTAAAGTGGAATGAGCACATAAAAAAAAAAGAGGAGCTAAACATTAAATATAGGAAATTGTACTGGTTACTAGGACGTAAATCCGAGTTGTCAGTAGAAAATAAAATCTTGCTATACAAACAGGTATTGAAACCAGTCTGGACGTACGCTATCCAACTATGGGGTTGTGCAAAAGTAGAGAATATCAATATACTCCAAACTTTTCAAAACAAAGTACTACGCGGAGTTGTAAACGCCCCTTGGTATGTACGCAACAAAGACCTACATCGGGATCTACTGATCAAATTGGTAACTGAAGAGATCAGAACGTTTGCGGTAAAGCACTACCAGCGATTACAGATACATGAAAATGTCAAAATGAAAGCTGTACTGGATGTTGATAGCAATATTCGTCGGCTGAAAAGAAGAAAACCACAAGAATTACTACAATGAGCGATGGAAACATATTTTATATAATTTTTTTCCAGTACACGTGAACAAATAAAAAGAAGAAAAAGTCTTTAGTCGATCAAAGAGATTGGTGTTGACACAAGGAAATGTGGTTTTAGCCGGTAAGAATCCGGCATGCTGTAGCAGAACACGGGTTCTACAGTATCTTTTGAAGATCTCCGCCGACCTACGAAAAAAAAAAATGTCTTGGAAAGCATAAAATAAATGAGTGTGATAAAAAACACATAGTAAAATTCATAAACTGTGTCCGAGTAAATCAAAAATTAAATATGGGACTAGATGAAAATCATTTAACATATAATAAAATAAATTAAAGATGAAAAAGAATAAAATGGGTTTAAAAATATAACAATCACAGAATATAAATCTGTTATATACAAATATACTAGGTCTAACAAATAACTTTAACTTTATAATACTTTGTGAGACAAATCTAACTGAAAATGCCGAAGAACATGAAATTACGTTGCATAACTATAATCAAATAATATAGTTGTCCATCTCTACAAGGACTGGAGATTATATATTACTAAAAAGATTGGATAGTGAATAAAAGAGAAAGTGAGCAGCTCGAATATTATTATATTATATTATTGTCTGTACAGTAAATAATAAAAAATTAAACATGATTATCGTCGCAATTTATAGATCACCTAGTTGTTATGAATCGAAAATTTGTTAAAAAAGTGTATGATTTTAATTGGTATACAAATGAATTAAGAATATGAAGCAATAAAAGATAGCTCAATATTGTAGAACAAAGATTTAAAATATTTATGGTGGATGGAATAAATATAAGGAGATAAGAAATAAATACAAATCTATTAATCAAGCTAAAAACAAAAGTATTGAAAACAAAATAGAAAATGCAAAATATTCAAAAGATATGTGGAATATTATCAAAAGTACGGTACTAAAAAAGATCTGATTTTGGTAATGAAGTAGTACATAACCAAATGGAAATAGCTAACAAGCTTAACGACTACTTTGTTAATATTGTTAGAGTGATCAACGATTCTATACCAGTAAGAAATTATATTAATAGATTGAATGAATAGAATGTTAAACCAATAAAAGATTTGAATTCAGGAATATAAGCATCGATGTATTACAAATAATTTGTAAATCCATCAATAAAAAAAAAGATTATAGAAAGATGAGTGCCAAAATTGTTGTAGAAAACTACGACTTGCTCAATCTGTTAAAAAATATAATGAGCAACTCAATGCAAACGGGGTCATTTCCAAAAACTATGACCCTATTTGACCCTTTAGATTCAAATAGGATAAATCACTAATATAGATTTTAAACAAATCTGGGCCAAGGATTGATCCCTCTTTCGTAGTTTTCGATTGGCTTAGGCTATTATTTATGCGTACTTTCTGTTGTCTGATATATAAATATGATTTGAAGAAAGCTATTTGATTTGATCTGAAATTCATTTTACTAAGTTTAAATAAGAGAATTTCGTTATCTACGCAATCGAAGGCCTTTTGAAAATCAAGAAAAACTCAGGCTACCTAATTCCCTTCATCAGAGTTCTTAGAGATAAAATCTTAGGCAGTTGTATTTGAATTTTTCTCGAACCCGTATTGTTCTTTATGTAAAAAATCATTATTTAACATAAAAGTATTTAAGCGATGTTTTATAATGATTTCAAAAATTTTTGAGAAGGCACTAAGGACAGATTCTATCTATAATTGCTTGGATTAGTTACGTTATTGCTTTTAAAAATTGGCGTTACAACTGCCATTTTTAATGACTCCGGAAAAGTGAAAGTTTCGAAAGAAATATTAATGAACTTGACTAGAGCCGGTATTAATTTATCAGAATATTTTTTAATGAATTTTGCAGATATATTACCATAGCCAGTCGCTGCTGTTGGTTTCAAACTGTCAATAACTATTTTAATTTCTGCTGCGTCTGTTGGTGTTAGATAAAAATTGGAAACGAAAGTACGTGTGAAATTGTTTAAGTATACGTAATCAATTGGATCGGACGGGCAATTAAGTTCATCAATCACATTAATAAAGAAATCATTCATACAATCTGCGATATCTCTATCATTATTAAACAGTTGATTTTTATATTCTATTAATTTAATGTTAGAGTTACAATTTGAAACATTATTATTAAACATAACTCTCCTATAGAGATCCCATAAATTTTTTGTGTTGCCATAATGTTTTACGATTTCTTGTGAACAGAAATTCTTTTTAGCCTGAGAGATTAAACGTTGAACTTCCTTTTCCGATTCATTATACAATTGTTCTACACGAGGGTTATTGCTAAATTTTTTTTTGAATTTATAATAAGAATCGCGAATTTTCATTTTTCCAATTATTTCCTCAGTTATCCGATCATGTTTTTTTTTTTTTAATATTTTTTACAACTTTTTTTTGCGTATTATTTGTAATTAAATTGTTAAGATTTTTTACCAAATTATTAAAGTTCATTAATGAATTTAGATTACCCCAGAATTCATTTTTTTCTATGGCAGTGTAATTTAAAATAGTTTTGAAACACTTAGTGTTATCTTTTACAGGTTTTTGGCCTACACTAAAAAATAGTTGTTTGCGGTCAGATAGTGTATTATTTAAAATATAAAAAGAGTAGTGATAGTTAATTAAATCCGTAAGAAAGTGATTAATTATTGTTTTACCGATTTCCCTGTTTTATCTGTTCCTACTCTTGTTACATATTCTGGTGCTACTTTATTGTAAATAACAAATCCATTGATAAGTAAAGAGTTCACATAATTTTTAACGTTGCTATTTTCTTTTAATAAATCTATATTTATATCACCAAATATTAAAGAGTTATTAAACCGACTAGTATATTCATCTTATTTAGAAATAAAATCGCCTACACGTGTTGAGGGCGCCCTGTAAATTGATATAATATTAAAACCTTGTTTGATTAATTTTACTACTAAGAAATTTGAACTGTTAATTCTTCTTTAAAGGATAGATCACTAGACATTTTTCTGCAACAAAAATAGCTGCTCATTCGTATGCTTTTTCTCTGTTTGAAAAGTAAGATTTATACCCGGGCAAATTAAAAAACTTGTTTTCATTTTCTCTCAACCATATTTATGTTAAGACAACGCAATGAATTTCACACTGATATGAATTAATCAATATTTACAAACTACTAAGTTTATTTTGTAAACTTGCATATTAAGGTATATTATATTAAGATTATTTTTCTGTTTTGAGCTGAAATCAAGGTTTTCTACCTTTGCAAGGTAATTTACATTAATGTTTTCTTTAATATAATTAATATTAATTATATCATCCACTTGCAATATGTGGGAAAGAGAAAAATATATTTTTATGATTTTTGTTTATTTTGGAATTATTGGAAACATAAATAATTTGTTTAGAAAAGAATTTAAGGAGAGTAAATTTCGATTTTGTAAGAAATAAATTAGTTCAAAATTGTTTCAAAATTGAAGAATTCAAATTTTTTAAATATTACTTATCGGAAAATTAATATTTTAAAAAATATTGAAAAATTAGGTACATTTAAAATTTTGTTATTTCTCTTAATTTTGAAGATAAAATTTTGAAATGAAATTTAATATTGAAATAGTATTACATATGTACTACCGTACTACTAAATTTTATATTATTACGTACATATGTACCTACCTAATTTAATAGGTACATACATATGTACATATGTACATATGTACCTACCTAATTTAAAATAAAAAAAAAGCCAAAGCAACAATTCAAACTTATTTATAATCATAACTGATTTTGAAATTTTTGGAACTTTAAAAATAAGATTGCTCTGATTTTTATAATATTTACTTAATCATAAAATGTATTTAAAATCCTATACATATATATTACTTATATATTTGAAAAATCATAGCTAGAATTTTATAGCTACATAAATAATATGTACATACAATATTAAAAAAAAAAATCAGATATGAATTCAATTTCTTTTCTCCCGTTCTTTTTGTATATGTACCTCTCGCATCAAATTTTTATTTTAAAATGAATTTTTTCACACACACAAGGCGGTTGAATGATGCCACGTGAAATCGTTTTTAGTCGTTCTTTGAGGCTACGTGGAATATAGGCCATTAGGATACAAATTATATGATTGATGGAAGCAATTGCTAACAACTAGTCTGGTCAACAAATTTCATTTTTTTTTGTAATGAATTGCAAATTATATAATGAAATATAATTTAAACACGAATGTTAGCTATAAGGATTATTTATGTTTAAAAAAATTAGGGTTTTTTATGTCATGGGAAAATAGATGAAATACTGTATTTATTTTTATATTATAAAAAGTCGGATACACCACGAATTTAAAATTAATATAAATCAAACTAAATTAAATTCGGAAAGTTTCACGTGACGTTTCAAAAGCCTTTCTGCTTTTGTTTTCAAACGGACAGTAAAGTTATTTATTTCTACATCTCAGGTTGTAATGACGCTTATTAGAGAAATTTCCATATGTTACAATATTCTTGTTGTTACAATCCATGTTATTATTGTAGTTGTTAGTCTCATACGTAATGATGTTGTTGTTGTTATTATTATTAAAATTATTATTGATGTTTGAATAATTTAATTTACAAGCTAAACTTACAGTATTTGGACATTTTATTGTGTAGACATTAGTTTTTAATTTATGTAATATTGTATTCCAAGTACATATGTAGGTGAAAGAATAAAATTTTGATCTCTAATGTAAAATGTACAATTCCCACAACAAAGGTTTAATTATTTACTATATTTATTGTTTTTAAAATCTCTTCACGTGACTTTTCGCTATCTCAAATCAAATTAATATAATTTATAAAATATATGAAAAGTAAAAGTGACACTAATTACCACTAATAAAGAATTAAACTAAAACGAAAAAAATTACAAGAGTGACAAATACATCCGCAACTATAATTGACTATGTTATTACAAATAACTATAAAATTTTAAATATAATAAAAATACTTTTACAAGAGAATTAAGAGCAATACTACATTACAACGAACATAATTTACAGATGTAAATGAAAATATTTTTAAACTTGATAAGTGAATGGAAAAAATTATATAAAAATGGACAAAGAAAAAATTAATAAGAGAAAAAAACAATGCTAATTAATGGGGTTTGTATACAGTTAGCCAAATGTTAAACTGCCAAATGCCATTTGCCTAATATCTTTTGACAAAAAGGACATTTTGCAACTTTCCATTTGACATATTTGACCATTTTACAAATGGTTGCTTGGCATAATGAAACACTTCGCAAAAAGATATTTGGTAAACATATATTTTGCAAATAGTATTTGGAATTTACAAAAATTTTTGCGCAAAATCTTCTTTGCCACGTATCTTCTACGAAATTAATTCAATCTATAAAATTACATTATTCATGAAAATATTTCTTAAATCATTTTATTTTGAACTTTATGTACACAAACACATATATATATATATATATACATATACAAATATATATAGATACATAATATATAATCATCATCATCATCATTATATAAATACGCCAGCATTGCTTTTTGGGTCCCTTTTCAGAGAAAATTACTGAACCGGTTTACATCGTTTATGCATCATTAGAAAGAATGAGGGGACGAAAAACAAAATATGTTTTTATCTTTTTGATCGGGCTGGTAGTTTAGGAAATACATCTTATCAAAATCTCTTGCCGTATATGCATTTTTTTACACGACTTTCTATGTATTTACATATTAATTTTTTCTTTCTTTTTAGTGCTTGCTTTTTATTAGTACGTAAATCGTAGTAGTATTTTTTGAGTTAGGTACTTATTTATACTTCAGAATGTAAATATGTATTTGTGTTTGCCTCTCGCATATATATGATTTAGATTAGTATTATATATTTACACTGAGTTAGTATAGAATATGAATATGATTATATGAATATGATATGAGGGTGTAAAAACTTTTAAATTGGAGCAGTTTTGTAGTGGGTAGCAGTTTTTTTTTTAGTACACTGATAAATAAAATTTTCAGTTAGAAATTATATTGTTATTATAATAATCTAAATTAATAATAGTTAAAATAAAATTATAATAGATAATTATGTATATAGTTAATTATATAATAAATAAATAAAATTATAATAGTTAAATTTAATTTTTATTTTATTTATTAATTTCTCAAAAAGAGCTAATTCAGCTCATACAGAGTATATTATATATTTAAAAAATTTTTTCATATAATAATATGTTATTTGCAAAATAACATAAAACGAAAGTCAAATAAAACTAATTTTTATATACATAAATGCAAAAAAAAGAAAAAAATCTATACATGATGATACTGCAATGGAAAAAAAAACAAAAAACAGGTGTTATTTTTTAAAGAGATAATAAATGTAAATAATCATTTAGTTTAATTGTCAGACATAATATATGTATATAAGTATGTATATAATAAAGTGTTAGGTATCTAGATTCAATTTGCAATAAATTCTAATCTTTGTTTTTTTTTATTAGAATTTTATGTTTTGTTTTTGATAATTACGTAAATGAAAAGTTTCAGAACCTCTTTATATAATATATACATAAATATGCATATGTTGGTATGCTTTATATTTTATGAATTTAGTCGCATAAAATATTTGGGGAGTGTTTTAAATCAAAATTACGATTTACGAATTTAATTTTTTGTACCTATAGAAATAAACAGTGTCTATTTTTTTTAACCACCAAATACATTAAGTATGTATGTGATTTTATTTAAACATAAAATGTTTACTCAGGGGCGTGTGGGTACTTATTCATAAATTTGACAATATAATTTTTATAAGAAAAAACTAAATCAAAAAATAAAATTTTTCAAAAAATGGATTCTAATTTGATTTACATATGTATATATGTATATGACTGTATGTATGCATGAATAATAAGAATAAAAAAAAAACTTTTTTTATACTTCTTAACTACCTCGAATCATCATGTACGAATCATCGAATGTATGGTTACAACATGATTACATAACGTCATCTCATAATATACAACCTTCCATATTATGAAAGTATGCGCTTTCGGCTTTAATCTTAAATTTCATGCTTACCAACAACAATAAATTTGAAACATATTTTTATTAAATGTGAATGAATATGTTTGTTTATATATGCATGCATATTATATTTACGTTCAAATTAATAAATATAAATTTTTAAGTTAAAAAAAAATAATTATGTTAGTATAGTAGGATAATACATATACGTACATATGTATTTTGTAAAAACAATAATAAAAATTTTAACGTACAGAAATAATATCTACATATGAGAGTAGAATATATATATGAGAGTAGAATTTAGAACTTAAAATTTTAGTACTAAACTACTTAATTCATATTTTATGTTAAGAAAAATTTAAGAGAATGAAATGAATATGTACATAATATTTAAAAAAATTAAAATATGTCATTTTCTCTTTTAAAAAATTCAAATTTCAATGTATGTAGTATTTTATGCAGTTATGAACTTAAGGCCAAGGCCCACGAGTATGATTTGTAGTACGTATTAACTATATTATTTTGTCATTGAAAGAGTGGCACAGTACAGTACTAACCAAGTACTGCCTTACAGACATGACGTACAATCAGATAACAGACATGACGTGAGACATAGCAAGATTAACAATAACAATATGAAAATTTAGGAGACAGTAAAAAATGCTTGTTCCTTAAATTAAAAGTAAATGATTTTTATTTTTTGGTTTATAGGATTTTTGCTTATATACAACATATATTGTATTGTGGTCAGTGCCAGTCCAGTGGTGAATTTTTTTTTAAATTGTTCAACAGCTTTTCTCATTTGAAAGATTTGGAATTTAAAATATCAAAGATGTTGAAAAAGGTTACTATTACCGTAAAATCGATTTATTTTTGACTGGATCGAGAGTGAATTTTTAAAATGTTAAAGAATAAGTACATATACGTATATGTATTACTCTATTTACTGAATAAATTTGAGAGTTTTAGAATTGAAACATTTTTAAAATAGTAGGTCTTATATTAAATTCAAACTTTATGAGTTTCAGTTAAGAACTAATATGTAAATGCCTATATATTATAATAATCAATTTTTGAGTTTATTTTATAATAAATTTATTTATAAGAATTAATAATACATTCATATATAAATATGAATTTATGAATTCAAAAAATTTTAATACGTTTTTTTTTAATGCAATAAATAATATTTATGTTTTCCGTACTGGAACTCTCTGACTTTTTATTGCGCCATCTTACTGTACATATAAAAGCGTGGACCGAAAGTTATATGAAGATTTTAAAATAATATGTAAAAAAGTAATTGTAATAAATTGTAACATTTTTTATGTCATTCTCTTATTAATATATGTATACCTGGCATAACATGTAGTCTAATTTTAAGGAAATGATTTTAATAATTTAAAAGTTCTTTACTGTTTTTTTAACAATTTTCTTTAAGTACTTATTTAGTTTAACGTTTTGGTAATAATAATTTGTGGTTTTCTAAAGTGGTAGTCCGGCTGTAACACCCAATCTATCCATGAAACAGAACAAATCCTCGCTTAAACATCACGAACTCAGACAACAGCTTTCGGCTTTCGAAAACGGACAAGATGTACACTATGTAGCTGTATTTTAATCTGGATTTGCTCGATTTTCGAGCAAAGGGCAAATACTAGTAATGTAAATTTGTATTAGTGGTTTTAATTTAAATTTTAATAATCGGCTATTAAAAGTAGTTTTTAATTTCCTTATAATCATCTCTTTTTGATAAAATTCTTTTAATTTTCTTATCTTTTAAAAGATACTTCTATTTTATGACAGATTCACCACTAATCTCAAACTTCTCTATTTCTGTTTTTACAAATCTAATTTCTTTTTTTAAGACGTTCATAATTCTATAAAATCCCTGTTCACCATGTTCTCCATCAATAATTGCATGTATTCTGTGATGTCATGATTCTACATAATTTTGTGTTCGTAGAATATCTTTTTTGATCTAGTTCAAAGCAATTCTAAAAAGTTCGGGCAAATACTGGTGGTTTATTTTTGTCCCAAATAACAACAACAAAAATTAGAAAATGAAGCCCTTATCTTAAACTAAATTTCATTAATAACGTATTAAAAGAATTATTACTTGAAGTTGTTTTTTTTGTTAAGTGGATTGTTGTGAAAAGTATTAGTTGCAAAGTGTTCTATTTGATAAATAAACTATTTGCAATGTGGTAATTTTGCGAAAATTGAGTTTGTAAAATAATAAATTATGCCAAATAGGATTAGGTGAAATGGGAATTTGACATATTATAGATTTTGCGAACAGGTCCGCTAACAATTAATTATTTACAGGAAAACTGCATATATTAAAAAATGAGAAAAACGTCCTATATCAGAAAGCTAGACTTGAAAACACTAATGAAGCCTGAACAAACTACAGAGCAATAAGAAACGTATATAAAGTGAAAACGAAAATTTTAAATACAATCATAAACAAATAACGCAAGTGACCAAAAAGGAATGTAAAAGCAAGAAATTAAAGAATTAGTAATAAGAAAATTCCAAATGCTATAAAATCTATGATATTTAACCATGTAAAATAAAGAATAATAACCAAATAGCTAGTCGGTTTAATTAACATTTAGTAAATATATAGTATAAAAATATAAGAGAATCAATTGAAGATGTGCAATATACAAATCAAAGACAAATGATAAACAAAAAATTCAAATTCTGTAAAGTAACAATTTTAGAACTTAAGAATATAATAAAATAATTGAAAAGTAAACCTGACTATAATAAGATATTCACTAAAATAATACTTGATAATTGGAAGGTAATGGGAAACATAATACAGAAAATAATAAATAAATATTAACACAAAAGTGCACTTGTTATTAATGAGATAAATAAAATGCAGATATTGGCTTTGTTATTGTATCAGGAAATGACGTCATGCCCATGTAGTATGGATATGGTTGACTACAGGAAGTGACGTTATTGGAATGTTAAAGTAATTTATGAATTTATTTACAATAATGTGCATTAAGTGGTTAACCTTGAAATTTGTATTATTGCAATTATGAAGCTTGGAAAAATTGTATTAAAAAGCTTTTGATGTTAGTTATTCAGTCGGCTTTTTTTTTTTTTGCGAGGGCAGGTGGGAATCATCGAAAGACACTATAGAGGAGTGAAAACAGGTCCCACACACTCATATAGAAGTCCTCTATGAGTGTGTGGGACTTTAACCCACTAAAAGCCACCTCTTTTTTTTGACCTAATGTACTGCCTGGTCAGAGGAAGTTGAGTTAAGAATTGAAAATAGATTTCAAATTGGCAGCATATTGTGAATAAAGTTGTTAATATTCACCTTGAATCTTTGTACGTTGTAAATGTAATCATCACCAATTCTGGGGAACACATGAGGTGGAAGATGGTTCCACATTCGCGGTGTTCGTACTACAAACGAATTTCCATAAGCCGAATTATGCCATCTGGGAATTTGAACTACATAGAGATGGGCAGTAGAGGCTCTCCTTGTTTCTGGAATGCTTTGAGAGGAGGCATCAAACTTTTAATCTCGTTAGAACAAGAACCCAACCCTATAAGGTATCTATAAAACAGGATAAGTGCTCCTGTTAGGCGCCGTAGACTGAGTGGAGAGAGCGTACAGGTGACATTGGGATCGTTTATTAGACGAATTGCTCTACTTTGCACTTTATCGAGAAATCCCAATGCCGTTTTGGAGGTTCCTGCCGAAATATGTGCATTGTACTCTATCTTTGGTCTTATATATGTTTTATAGATATTTAGAAGTTCAGAAGATGAAAAGAAGGTTTTACAACAATACAGGAAACCCATACACCTAGATGCATCTTTAGCTACCAAAAATATGATTGGACCGATTTATTTTTGATTTAGCTTCATGCCAAAGATGTTGAGCTCACCCATATGTTGCAAAACTTCTTTTTGAAAAGTTAACGTTGTGATCGAAGTGTTTCTTTTTCGAAAGACTAAACAGCACTGAGTTTTCTTAGAGTTAAAATCGATTCTGTTGATTTTGCCCCAATTAGAAATTTTGTCCAAATCGAGATTTAGCTCAAGCGAAGCAGAATATTTACTGGCGTTGTCTTCATAAGAAGCATCGAGCGTGCTGTCGTCTGCAAAACTATGGATTGGATTGGAGATTATACTTAAAAGATCGTTTATAAATATTAGGAAAAGTGTCGGAAAGAGAACAGATCCCTGCAGGACACGAGCATTAATTTTGGATTATTCTGAGGAATAACCATCGACCAGGACACGAATCGAACGATTCGAAAGAAAATTTCCAATCCATTTTACAACTACACCACGGAGGCCCATTGCTTTGCATTTAGCAATTAAAGCATCGTGCCAAACTTGGTGAAAAGCTTTATAAATCTCCAAATCAACAACATCGGACTCCTCTGAATGGTGAAGACTGATGTTGAGCCTTTCACAGAGACATGTCATGAGATTACCTGTTGACCGATTGGTTCGGAAACCATATTGACGATCATGAATTAATCCTTTGTTATGTATATAGATATTTCAGAAGCTCTCTATTTGTTAAATTTTCCATTATTTTGGAGAGGACCGAAGTGATAGCAATAGGGCGGTAGTTTGTGGGATCGCTTTTTTCTCCCATTTTGGGGATGGGATGTATGTGCGCTATCTGCCACTGAGTAGGATATCTACCCGAAGGGAGGGATAAATGAAAGAGATTGCGCAATGGTTTCGCAATAGTAGATAAAGTATGTTTTAGAACTGTGGCAGTAATGCCGTCCGGACCGGCTGACTTTTTTGTATCCAAATTTTTAAGAGCTTTAAAAACTGCACGAGTTTTGGAAAAAATTCTACATAAGGAGCAGTTAACCTCGGGAAGAATGCATGGTCTTTGTGTTGACTAGGGCAACGTTGAGCTGGTGGCGAAATTTTTGGTAAATAAATCTGCTTTTTCTTTGGGATCGGTTACAATTTCGTCATTGTTATCAACCAAAGCCGGGAATGAAGAACCGCCACTTTTACCGTTAAGGCTATTAGAAAAGGTCCAAAGGGATTTGCTATTTTTAGGAAGATGCAAAAGTTGTCTTCTCAACCGTCTGTTGTGCAAGAACTTTTGCTTGTTGATAATTCTCCTACACCAGTTTCTAACCGCAAAATAGCTCGCCCTATTAGCTTCAGTCCTATCACTCTTGTAGATTTGAAAAGCTTCCTTGTTTTTAGATATTGGATTTGCACAAATGCGATTAAACCAAGGTTTGGGTGGCCTTTTAATACTTTTCATAGAGTGAGGTATGAAAGCTCTCATCCCTAGAAGAATTATTTCACTAATCGTGTTGGTTGCAAAGTCAATATTTCTGTTGCTAAAAGCAAAAAGACCAATCAGAAGCTTTAAAAAATTCATTTAAACTTTTCCAGCTAGGATGGCTATAACGCCATACTATTTTTTTTGGGACAGGTCTTTGACTGGTCTGAGTGAAAGCTCGAAGCTATTATTAATCGAGCAGTGGTCGGAACAACCAAAAGGAGAGCTAACTGAGACCTTGTATTTCTCAGGATGTGTAGACAGAAACAGGACCAACCTGGTCTACACGGTCGGGAATTCTAGTGGGATTTTGTACAACTTGAGTAAGATGGAATAATGAGCGCGAAAAGCTCAACTTGTTTCTCGATTAAGTTTTGATTGAGAGAATTGTCATTGGAGTAGTGAAGCCAGTTTCTATTATGGATTTTGAAATCACCGGCCACAACAATTTCAGATTCTGAATTTATTTCCAAAATTTCATTAATCTGGTTGGTGAGATTTTCAATCTCCGAAATAGACTCCAGTTCACTAGAGTTTGGAAACCTGTATAAAAAAATTTTAGGGATATCAGGGATTCAGGAAAACACAACCTCTTACAAAATTTTAAGTTTCTATCTTTATTAATTTCGAAGATATGCGTGTTCGGTTTTGGGAGTTGTATGGGAAGTACCCGAACACATGGTCCGATTTCGCCTATATACAATACCCGCCTTACCTTAGTCATTGTTAACCTACAGTATAAATTTCATCAAGATACCATAATTATTTTTTGAGTTATCGAGCGTACGGACGGACATCGCTAAATCGACTCAGGAGGTGATCCTGATTCAGAATATATATACATGTCTATACGTAACTCGCCTCCTTTTGGTGGTTAGAAACACCATACCAAAGTTAATATACCCTATACTTAACGTGTAGGGCATAAAAATTGAAAATAAAAGGTACTGGCCAGTAGAAAAAATATATGAAAATAATAATAATAAAAAAAAAAAAAACCCCTTTAAAATATCAAGTTAGGATTTAGAATTTCGTCAACAAGTATCCTCATCAGTAAGGAGAAAAGAAAATCTAAACATCTACTTGATTTATGAAAAATCTATGTCAAAATAAAAATAAAAGAAAAAGAAAAAGAAAAAGAAGAAAAAAATTAATATTAATTGTTGCAACAAACTTAGATCTTGGAAATTATATTCTTTCAATTATAATCATTAACGTTTCAAATTTTACTAATTAACTAATAATTAATGATATTAATAAAAAATAATTAACTAATAATTAACGAGATTAATAAAAAAATATCTAAGAATTTTTCTTTTTTTTTTTTAAAATTAAAAAAATAGAAAAAATAATAATATTAAAGTTAAAAAAGCAAAGGAAAATTTTTTTTGCCTATTTTGTTTAATTATAAATTTAAAAAAAAAAAATATATATAACCAGAATTAAAGTTTATTTTATTTTAATTAAAAAAAAAAATATTAAAAAATAATATAACGTAAAAATAATCATAATATAAAGTTAGATTTTTATAAGGAAAAATAAAGTTCTTTTTTAAAATAAATAAAAGTAAGTAAATGAAATTATATTATTAAATTTTATTTAAAAAAATATATTGAAATTTAAATTAAAATAAGAAATTTGCAATTTTTATTGTTGCGGAAATTTGATAAAAAATATATAAAAAAATTAAAATCTGGAATTTATTTTAATCTATTATATTAAAAATTATATTTAATTCAATTTTTTCTTGATTAATAAAATAAAGGCAAGAAAACTAAAATATAAAATTAAATAAATTATATTACTATATTGAAAATTATATTACTCTAAATTTCTTTAAATCAATTTAAAAATATATAAAATTTTTTTTAAAATTTTTTAAATTATTGGTATTTATAAAACCCCTGTAAAGAATAAGCAAGCTATAACAAATTACTATTGACTCGAGTTTTTTGTTTTATTTTTTTATCTGAAAAATCACTTTTATCATTTTATTGTTTTGCCCCTTTTGTTTTGCGAATTTGTTTTTCCTCTACGGTTCTAGATCATCAACCACTGACGTTTGCGCTTAGTACGAAAAATAACAACTCCAAGATGAAAAGATGGAAATTAATTGTAGAAGAATATAATTATGAATTGAAATACAAACCTGGTACAACTAATGTAGTAGCAGATGCATTATCAGGATTAGTATCTGAAACTGCAATTTACAATGCAAATACAATTCAACAAAACGATTTACCTAGTACAAGATTTATCAATAACATGATACGATTTGTGGAAACACCAATTAATGTATTAAGGAATCAGATCATATTAACAATTGGAGAAATAGATGATTACAAATTTTCAAGTTTATTCAAAACTTACAATAGACATGAATTCACCAAAAGCAGTTTTAGCGACATAGATCTAATTAATATATTAAAAAATAATTTAAATCCAAATATTTTAAATGGAATAAAGGCACAGGAAAATATACGAAGGAAAATTGAGGAAATCCATAACCAGCATTTTCAAAACTATAAAATTAGATTCACAGAAAAAATAGTACAAGATATTACAAATGAAAGCCAACAATTTGAAATAATAGCACAAACTCATCGTAGAGCGCATAGGAATGCTAAAGAAAATAAACTTCATATATTAGAAATTTACTATTTTCCAAAAATGACTAGAAAATTAAACGAATTTGTAAAAAATTGTTCTATATGTAAAGAGAACAAATATGACCGACATCCAAACAATCAATATATTGAAAGTACTCCAATTTCAACTTATGCTGGACATACAGTTCACATTGACATATTTTCAACGGAATCCAAATTAGCTTTAACAGCATTGGATAAATTAACAAAATCCGCTCAAGCCAGGATTATCAAAAGTAGTTCAATTGAAGATGTCAGATTACCTTTAAGAGATATACTTTTCTGTTATGGAAAACCAGAATGGGTCATAATGGATCTGTAAATTCTGCTTCGATTAAAACTATGATGGAGGATGAATTAGAAATAAAAATTTTCACAACACCTCCATATAAGAGTGAGGTAAACGAACAAGTTGAAAGATTTCATTCAACATTGGCTCAAATAATGCGTTGTTTAAAAGGTGAAGGAATCAACCGTACTTTCGAGGAATTGATAGAAAGAGGAGTTAATGAATATAATTTCACAATTCATTCTACGACGGGGAGGAAACCTATTCAAGTATTTTTAGGTAGAACTCCAAATATTACCCCAGAAGAATTCGAGACAACCAGACATAATTTAATAGAGAAATTGAAAGACAAGCAGATTAAAGATTTAGAGTTTCAAAATAAAAGAAGGAAACCTATAAAACATTACAAAATAGGGTATATAGGGTAAGTGGTATATGTAAAACACAATAAAAGATTAGGATCTAAGCTCACACATAGATATGTTAAGGAAATAGTAAGGAAAATAGAAATTCAGCTATTCTAACAAAGTCCAATAAAATTGTTCATAAATCTAATATCAGTAATTAAAATCTTTTTAGGTACCTGATATGTTCATGCATGGGAAAGGTGCAAATTCTGGATTATACAAACTCACAAATAATTACTATTAATATTGTGCAAGCAAAGATAGAAGAAGGTAAATTCAAAATAATTCACATTATTGAAATAGGAGAGATGCAAAAAATATCTGATGATTTAAAATTTATCATAACTAAACGTGTTGATATATCACATTCTTTATATAATTATCTGGATCATGAAAGGGAACAAATTCAAGAACTGTTAGATGAATTTAAGATAAAATGGAAAAAACGATCCATCAATTTTCTTGGAACTGCTTGGAAATGGATTGCCGGAACTGCAGATCATACGGAACAAAACAACAACGAACAAATAATTATAAACAAAATTCATACTGATAGAATAAATGAAATTACTAATATTACTAATCAAATTTTAGAAAATATGAAAAATAGAAGTATAATTGCTGATCAATCAATTCTACAAATTCAATATAAATTAAAACTAGTTAAAGAATAAGTAATAAATATTAAGTATTCTGTACACTGGGGAAAACTAGGTGTAATAAATTCAATTTTACTTTCTAAGTTTGAAATAAAATCTGTTATTTCAAACACTGATTTGTTAGATAAGGAAAATTTACCATATTCTACACCAGAAGAAGCGTTAAATTTTTCTAATATTAAAATAATCTCTAACGGGACTTGCTTATTCTATATTGTTGAAATACCTATGACTAAATTTGAAATTTTTGACGAAATTCTAATTAAACCTGTAAAAAGAAATAGTATTGTAACACAAATCAATTTTAATAAAATTCTGGTTAACCAGGAAAAAAATATTTGGAATTATAAATGAATGTAAAAATATTAATTCTATAACTCTTTGTAATGAAAACAAGTAAATGTAACAGTAAGTCGATGCAACCGACTTATTAATACCCTACACCTGAATAATTCGAATTAAATTAAAAATCCATAAGTTTTTTTGGCAGCTGTTTGAACTTCTTACCTTTTCTGTCTTATTCAACTCGAATTTTAGGAACGTAAAAGAGGCATCCTCTTGGGATATGCTTGACACCTTTGTAAACAAAAATTTAAGTTTCTATCTTTATTTATTTCGAAGATTCTTAGTCCTTGGGAGGTGTGTGTGAGGTACCCGAATTGCCACTCCAATTCATCGAATCCATCTGAGGAACATAGAGAAAACATGCCAGAACACCATTGTACTAAATTTAAAGGTTCTACTTTTGTTGGTTTTGGAGATATGCTCGTTGCTCTTGTGCTCGTCCGGAAGTTTCCAAAATACGAACCCATGGTTCAAATTCTTCCAAATGTCAGTTTCCAATTTTACAGAAAAGGAAACATAACAGAACACCTTTGTACTAAAAATAAAAGTTCTATCTTTGTTGGTTGTGGAGATATACTCCTTTGCTCTGGGGCTCGTCCGGAAGCTTTCAAGATTTGAACCCATGGACCAAATCCTCACAAATTTCAGAAACATAAATCAAACATGAAGGAACCATATTCTGCCTAATTTAAAGGTTATATCTTTGTTGCTTTTGGAGATAATATCATTTGCTCTGAGGCTCGTTCGGAAGCTTCCAAAATCCGAACTCAAGGACCAAATCCTCTCAAATTTCAGAGACCTAAATCAAACATGAAAGAACACCATTCTGCCGAATTTAAAGGTTATATCTTTGTTGTTTTTGGAGATAAACTCATTTGCTCTGGGGCTCGTTCGGAAGCTTCCAAAATCCAATCCCATGGACCATATCCTCTTAAATTTCAGAGACATAAATCAAACGGGAAGGAACATCATTGTAAAAAATTTAAAGGTTCTATCTTTGTTGGTTTTGGAGATAATCTCTTTTGCTGTGGGGCTCGTTCGAAAACTTCTAAAATACGAATCCATGGTTCAAATTCTTTCAAATATCAGTTTCCAATTTTGTAGAAAAGTAAACATAACAGCACACTCTTGTATTAAAACTAAAGGTTCTATCTTTGTTGGTTGTGGAGATATACTCGTTTGCTCTGGGGCTCATTCGGAAAATTCCAAGATAAGAACCCATGAACCAAATCCTCTCAAATTTCAAAGACTTAAATAAAACATGAAAGAATACCACTCTGCCACATTTAAATGTTATATCTTAGTTGGTTTTGGAGATAATCTTATTTGCTCTGGTCCTCGTTCGGAAACTTCCAAAATCCAAACACATGGACCAAGTCCTCTTAAATTTCAGAGACACAAATCGAACGGAAAGGAACATCATTGTACAAAATTTAAAGGTTCTATCTTTGTTGATTTTGGAGATAATCTCGTTTGCTCTGAGGCTCGTTCGGAAGCTTCCAAAATCCGAACCCATGGACCAAATCCTCTCAAATTTCATAGACCTAAATCAAACATGAAAGAACACCATTCTGCCGAATTTAAAGGTTATATCTTTGTTGTTTTTGGAGATAATCTCATTTGCTCTGGGGCTCGTTCGGAAGCTTCCAAAATCCAAACCCATGGACCAAATCCTCTTAAATTTCAGAGACATAAATCAAACGGAAAGGAACATCATTGTAAAAAATTTAAAGGTTCTATCTTTGTTGGTTTTGGAGATAATCTCGTTTGCTCTGGGGCTCGTTCGGAAGCTTCCAATATACGAATTCATGGTTCAAATTCTTTCAAATGTCAGTTTCCAATTTTATAGAAAAGGAAACATAACAGCACACTCTTGTACTAAAAATAAAGGTTCTATCTTTGTTGGTTGTGGAGATATACTTGTTTGCTTTGGGGCTCGTTCGGAAGCTTCTAAGATCCGAACCCATTAAACCAAATCCTCTCAAATTTCAGAGACTATAATAAAACATGAGAGAACACCACTCTGCCAAATTTAAAGGTTATATCTTAGTTGGTTTTGGAGATAATCTCATTTGCTCTGGTGCTCGTTCGGAAGCTTTCAAAATCCAAACAAATAGACCAAAGCCTCTTAAATTTCAGAGACATAAATCGAACGGGAAGGAACATCATTGTACAAAATTTAAAGGTTATTTCTTTGTTGATTTTGGAGATAATATCGTTTGCTCTGGGGCTCGTTCAGAAGCTTCCAAAATCCGAACCCACGGACCAAATTCTCTCAAATTTTAGAGACTTAAATAAAACATGAAAGAACACCATTGTTCATTGTTCTGTCAAATTTGAAGGTTATATCTTTATTGGTTTTGGAGATAATCTCATTTGCTAATAATTTTGATAATCTCATAAAAATATTGTAAATTTAGTAAATTCAACTTGTAAACCTAAATTATTATACCCTATCTAATATACCCTATACTTTAGGTGTAGGGTATAAAAATATTGTAAATTTAGAAAATTCAACTTGTATACTTAACTTATTATGTCCTACACCTAAAGTATAGGGTATATTAACTTTGGTATGGTGTTTGTCACCACCAAAAGGAAGCGAGTTAGATATATATAAGCGAGTATATATATTCTGAATCAGGATCACTTCCTGAGTCGATTTAACGATGTACTTCCGTCCGTTCGTCCGTTCGCACGATAACTCAAAAACTAATAAAGCTATTTTGATGAAATTTATATAGTAGGTTACTAATTACGAAAGGAGGGATAAGTTCGAATCTGAACAAAATCGCTCCATGGGTTCGGATTCTGGAAGCTTCCGAATGATTTCAGAGCAAACGAGATTATCTCCAAAATCAACAAAGATAGAACCCTTAAATTTTGTACAATGATGTTCGTTCCCGTTCAATTTATGTCTCTAAAATTTAAGAGGATATGGTCCATGGGTTTGGATTTTGGATGCTTACGAACGAGCCCCAGAGCAAATGAGATTATTTCCAAAAACAACAAAGATATAACCTTTAAATTTTTTACAATGATGTTCCTTATCGTTTGATTTATGTCTCTGAAATTTAAGAGGATATGGTCCATGGGTTTGGATTTTGGAAGCTTCCGAACGAGCGCCAGAGCAAATGAGATTATCTCCAAAAACAACAAAGATATAACCTTTAAATTCAGCAGGATGGTGTTCTTTCATGTTTGATTTAGGTCTCTGAAATTTGAGAGGAATTTGTCTTTGGGTTCGGGTTTTGGAAAATTCCGAACGAGCCCCAGAGCACACGAGTATATCTCCACAACCAACAAAGATAGAACCTTTATTTTTAGAACAAGAGTGTGCTGTTATGTTTCCTTTTCTATAAAATTGGAAACTGACATTTGAAAGAATTTGAACCATGGATTCCTATTTTGGAAGCTTCCGAACGAGCCCCAGAGCAAACGAGATTATCTCTAAAACCAACAAAGATAGAACCTTTAAATTGTTTACAATGATATTCCTTCCCGTTTGATTTATGTCTCTGAATTTTAAGAGGATTTGGTCCATGGGTTCGGATTTTGGAAGCTTCCGAAAGAGCACAAGAGCAAATGAGATTATCTCCAAAACCAACTACGATAAAACCTTTAAATTTGGAAGAGCGGTGTTCTTTCATGTTTTATTTAAGTCTCTGAAATTTGAGAGGATTTGGTCCATGGATTCGGATCTTGGAAGCTTCCGAGCGAGCCCCAGAGCAAATGATATTATCTCCAAAAGCAACTAACATATAACCTTTAAATTTGGCAGAGTGGTGTTCTTTCATGTTTCATTTAAGTCTCTGAAATTTGAGAGAATTAGGTCATTGGGTTCGGATCTTGGAAGCTTCCGAACGAGCCCCAGAGCAAACGAGATTATCTCCAAAACCAACAAAGATAGAACCTTTAAATTTTTTACAATGATGTTCCTTCCCGTTTGATTTATGTCTCTGAATTTTAAGAGGATTTGGTCCATGGGTTCGGATTTTGGAAGCTTCCGAAAGAGCACAAGAGCAAATGAGATTATCTCCAAAACCAACTACGATAAAACCTTTAAATTTGGAAGAGTGGTGTTCTTTCATGTTTTATTTAAGTCTCTGAAATTTGAGAGGATTTGGTCTATGGATTCGGATCTTGGAAGCTTCCGAACGAGTCCCAGAGCAAATGATATTATCTCCAAAAGCAACTAAGATATAACCTTTAAATTTGGCAGAGTGGTGTTCTTTCATGTTTTATTTAAGTCTCTGAAATTTGAGAGAATTTGGTTTATGGGTTCGGATCTTGGAAGCTTCCAACGAGCCCCAGAGCAAACGAGATTATCTCCAAAACCAACAAAGATAGAACCTTTAAATTTTTTACAATGATGTTCTTTCCCGTTTGATTTATGTCTCTGAAATTTAACAAGATATGGTCCATGGGTTTGGATTTTGGAAGCTTCTGAACGAGCCTCAGAGCAAACGAGATTATCTCCAAAAAGAACAAAGGTAAAACATTTAAATTTGGCAGAGTGCTGTTCTTTCATGTTTTATTTAAGTCTCTGAAATTTGGGAGGATTTGGTCTTTGGGTTCGGATTCTGGAAGCTTCCGAATGATTCCGGAGCAAACGGGATTATCTCCAAAATCAACAAAGATAGAACCTTTAAATATTGTACAATGATGATCGTTCCCGTTCGATTTATGTCTCTGAAATTTAAGAGGATTTGGTCCATGGGTTCGGATTTTGGAATATGGATTTTGGAACATAAATCGAACGGGAAGGAACATCATTGTACAAAACTTAAAGGTTCTATCTTTGTTGGTTTTGGAGATAATCTCGTTTGCTCTGGGGCTCGTTCGGAAGCTTCCAAAATACGAATCCATGGTTCAAATTCTTTCAAATGTCAGTTTCCAATTTTATAGAAAAGGAAACATAACAGCACACTCTTGCACTAAAAATAAAAGGTCTATCTTTGTTGGTTGTGGAGATATACTCGTTTGCTTTTGGGGCTCGTTCGGAAGCTTCCACGATGCGAACCCATGAACCAAATCCTCTCAAATTTCAGAGACTTAAATAAAACATGAAAGAACACCACTCTGCCAAATTTAAAGGTTATACCTTAATTGGTTTTGGAGATAATCTCATTTGCTCTGGTGCTCGTTCGGAAGCAAACGAGTATATCTCCACAACCAACAAAGATAGAACTTTTATTTTTAGTACAAAGGTGTTCTGTTATGTTTCCTTTTCTGTAAAATTGGAAACTGACATTTGAAAGAATTTGAACCATGGGTTCGTATTTTGAAAACTTCCGGACGAGCACAAGAGCAACGAGCATATCTCCGAAACCAACAAAAGTAGAACCTTTAAATTTAGTACAATGGTGTTCTGGCATGTTTTCTTTATGTTCCTGAGATGGATTCGATGAATTGGAGTGGCAATTCGGGTACCTGACACACCTCCCAAGGACTAACAATCTTTTCGAAATTAATAAAGATAGAAACTTCAAATTTTTTACAAAGGTGTCAAGCATATCCCAAGAGGATGACTTTTTTACGCTCCTGAAATTCGAGTTGAATAAGACAGAAAAGGGAAGAAGTTAAAGCAGCTGCCAAAAAAACTTATAAATGTTTAATTTAATTCGAATTATTCAGGTGTAGGGTATTAATAAGTCGGTTGCATCGACTTACTGTTATATTTACTTGTTAAAATAATGGATTGGTACGGGTTGTTACCTTAAAAACAAAGAACTCAGTGATTAAGCGAGCTATTATTACCCAGGCTTCTCTATTACCAATCGTTGATAACGAAGAAGGAGCTATTAATACACAGAAAAGGGAAGAAAATTTAACGGTTCAAACTTAATCAGAATCATTAATGGAGTATAGTTCCTGATCTCTTCAAGATCAGCGAGCAAGAAAAAGGAAAAGAAAGGAAGAACATTCAAGAAATCTTCATAATAAACATACTTCAGCCACAAAGAAACATATGAGCCATAATAAAACTAGTTATTTCAGTTCCATATGGTTAACAATAGTTTTTAGTCTTTTATTTGTATTAGCTTTAGGAGACAATAAAAATACTGTTAAATCTTATACTGAAAAATGTTTCAGATACAGATATATATGTTCAAAATTGAGGTATCATTTTGATTTTGCCCCCATTTTTTTTCTACCTGGAAATTTTATACGAGGTTTCTTTAGGTATATTCTAAATACATTCCGGTTAGTTAGTATGGAACGTTACACGAAGGAATAACGTATTTTTGTTATTACAACATTTTTGGAAAATGGTAAAAGTTTTCAAGATGTAATAGGAAATTTCGAACAAAATTTGGTAGAGAAAATGCTCCAACAAATCGTGCCATCAAGCTGATGGTTGATAAATTTCTAGAAACTGGATCTGTTCTTGATAACAGAGGCAACATTTATCAACGTAGTGGCCGTTCAACCGAGAATGTAGCAGCTGTAAGCAGAAGTGTTGAAGAAGATCCAAAAACTTCCATTCGTCATCGTTCGCAGCAATTAAACATCAAACCATCCACATTATTCAACATTTTGCATCGTTATCTCCATTTAAAGGCTTATAAGATCCAGCTGACGCAAGAATTAAAACCAACTGACCATGCATTACGTCGGCAATTCGTTTCTTGGGCAATCGAAAAACAAGAAGAAAATGAGAATTTTTTTAACAAAATAATCTTCACCGACGAAGCTCATTTCCAGCTCAATGGTTACGTCAATAAACAAAATTGCTGAATTTGAGGTGAAGAATCCAAGGGTTATCTTAGAGCAACCAGTACATCCACAAAAAGTTAAGGTTTGGTGTGGTTTGCGGTCAGGAGGAATCATCGGACCATATTTTTTTGAAAACGCAAATGGAAATGCGATTACGGTCAATGGAAATCATCGCTACAGGGAGATGATCCGAAGCTTTTTGTGGCGGGAAATTGATAATTTGGACGTAGAGAATATGTGGTTTCAACAGGACGGTGCCACTTGCCACACAGCAAGAGAAACAATGGATCTTTTAAAGAAAAAGTTCGAAGATCGCATTATTTCTCGTAGAGGAGTGATGTGGCCACCAAGATCGTGCGATTTGACACCGTTGAATTTTTTTTTGTGGGGTTTTGTGAAATCGAAAGTGTACAGCAATAATTCCACAACAATTCAAGAGCTTAAAAACAACATTATCGAGCAGATTTCAACCATTGAGAACAGTTTATTGAACAACGTGATTCAAAATTTTGGTAAAAGATTGGAAGCCTGCGGAAGTAGTAGAGGGGGCCACTTGGCCGACATAATTTTTCATTATTAACCGGAACCTATTTGTAATAAATTAAAATAAAATATATTTAATATTTCAAAAACAAAGTCCTTTTTTATTAAAATTAAAATGATACCTCAATTTTGAACACGCTATATATAGCAGTAAGTGAATTTTGTTGGCTCATTTTAATTTAGCTCCATATTATCATCATATAGAAGGCATTAAAACCTCAATAAATTACCTGAAAGATGTTTGTGACAAATATGCTAGCGATGTGGAATTCGAAGAATATTGTATTCCCATTATATCTCAATTACGGCATCAATATGTAGAAGTAGAAAACGCTAACCAATTAATACATCATCAAAATAAGCTTACTGGAAAACGAAAAAGACCTGCACTTGGGATAGTTGGAAGTATAGCTCACAATTTATTTGGAGTTCTAGATGAAAAATGTGCTGAAAAATATGAAGCTCAAATAACTGAATTGAAAAAAAACGACAATAAGATTGCAAACCTTTTGCAAAATCAAACTTCTATTACTGATTCTACACTCAATTTAATGAAAAGAGAACAGAAGCAGAATTCTCAACAATTTTTAAACATTAAAAACCAATTGTCAGTGTTATCAGACGAAATAAATAGAACTAAACAGCATCAAAAAATTTTTGGAAAATTCAATTCAGCAGTTTTGTTAATAACATTAGATTTAAATAGTATCAGGCATATTCAACAAGCTATTTCAGATATTCATCATGGTAAACTCAGCTATTTGTTATTAAGACCCACACAGCTTCCTTCTCAACTTAAAATCATTCGAGATCATATCCCTAGAAATTTTAGGATTCCTGGAGATCAGGATGAAAATCAGATTCTTACATTATATGCATTAATGCAGGCAAAAACACGAATAACTACTAATAATATACTCTTTGAAATTAAAATGCCGCTATTTGATGTAGAGTATTATAAAATGTATCAGTTAATACCAATTCCTATGAATAATTCTAAACAGTTTGTGTACATTGAACCTTCAAGTAAATACCTACTTGCAAATACATATCATGATCGGTATACACCTATGGAAACTGCTGATCTTACATTTTGCCGACATTGGAAATCGGATAATCTTTTATGCAAATTTAATTTACCGCTATATGGATTGTGATCTAATGTAAATAAATGTGAAATTGAACTACTTAATATGGAAAACAATTTATCGCCATTTTGTAAAATAAAAAGTTATACAATGGTTACAAAATGGATCAGAATGAATACTGCAAATAACTGGATATACCTTTTACCTAAAAAGACTACATTCAACCTTTCATGTGGCAATAATTTGCAGCAACTAACACTTGAGGGAAATGGCATAATTCAGCTTCAACCAACATGTTTTTTGAAACACTCAAGTATGTTTCTATCAGCCGACAGCATATTCACAGGCAATATAAGTTCATCATTTTTATTAGAAACAAATATTCCAAAAAATATTTCGCATTCTATATTTAATTAAACTTATACTAACTCCAATTTGCTGCCGATGATACAAAATGAAATTACAGACACAGATTTTCAAGCTGTACATTCAATGATTGCGGAACAAAGGTCTTAAATTTCAAATTTGAAGAATAGCAGGTTTCACCACATTCATTATTATACAGTTGCATATTTACTCTTAATAATAGTAATTATCTTAGGTATATTATATTGTTGTCGCAACTGTCGAAGCATTAATTTACAAAAGAAGAACGTGTCAGCTAAAGGTGAAGGTTGTAACAGTAAAATCCGAGAATTCTAATCCAACAAATCACCCGTTTGGATATTAACCTTTGTGGCGGCAACATGTTTATGCAACAAAAAAAATGTTTAATTTTAACAATATCAAATAAGCGCTAATTTCACTTACTTAGAATATAATTTACTATAACTTTTACTTTAAATTACTTTTAATTGTTATTATTATTTTTGCTATGTAATCAAATTTTTGTTAAGTAATAATTTTATGCATGAATGTAGGTCAAGAATTAGTATTTTATCAATGTAACTTAAATTTTATTTATTTCATTAATGCAACGTTAATAATTTTTATAACTGTTTTCTTTGTATATAAACGAATAACTTTTTATTTAAAATTCATTCAAATAAAAGATTAAACTTTTTTTTACAACTCAACAAATGTAAAATTTGTTTTACTTATTCTTTAGCAGAATAAACAGATGGCAATAAACAAAACATTAATGGTACATTTTTGTTAATATTCCATAATTCTACAATTGAAATCGAGAAACAAAAATTCAGATCAGAAGAAATGATCAAAGTGAAACCATTACCTGCCATTCTACAAACCAATTCAACTATTAATAAATTACAAGAACATTTATCTTTAGAAAAGTTAAAAGAAATCAATATCAATAATAAAAAAGCAATTGATTTAGGGAATGATGACAGACAAATGGACCAATACATTAATATCAGTTTTACTACAATCATCATGACAGTACTATTTATTTTAATCGCAATAACTTTAATCAAACGAAGAAACAAGTTAATTATTAATAACGCAACTAAGAAGGAAGTAGAAAATAAGAATACAAACACTATCATACCAATTGATCAAAGTCAGCCTGCAGTTATATTTCATTTAAAACCAATGGAAAAGTCGGATGTGGACACCCGGAACTTAAGAGGGGAGAAGTTAACAAATTATATTGATTAATTTATTAATGAATGATGTTTCTCAATAATGCATACAGTGTTCCAGCTACAATGCTTATAATATTGCCCATTGAGTAAATCATATGTTAATTATCAATAAATTAAAACTTAAAATTATTTCTGTTTTGTATTTTATACAATTTCTGCTTAATAAGCAGTTTTATACTATAAGTTGAAAGTATATTTAATTGATAAAATTTCCTAAATAAACAAAATATTGTAAACAGTAATTGAAATACTATAAAATTTGTTAATGAACTGAAACTTGAATAAATTTTGTATTATTTAATTTGGTTCTAAAACTAATTGTCCAATAAGCATATTATAATAAATAACGTTTAATGTAATTTTGAAAAGAAACGGTAACTTATAATTCTGCTTACAAACTGCATTGTAAATATTTTAATGTTTGTAAACAAAAAATATTATAAAATTTGTATTATATTAATGAATAAAAATGATGTAGTACTTAATAATAATTAAGAATAATACTTAAATAATAAATGATTTATTTTCTTTGTTTTGTACAGTAAGCGGAAGTTTCAATTATTAAATATTCCAATTATTAAATATTCAAGCTTTACTTTGGAAATTCTGCTTACTGAGTAAAATATTTATGATTAAGTCAATAAATAAAGATATTGGGAAAAAAAATGTTTAACTAATCCAAATAATAAAGAATCTAGTTTATAGAATTTAGTTTAATAAATTATAATATAAAATTGTAAAAATAACAAAAATTGTTATTCCAATAATAAATTTTTAGTATAAATAGTTCTGTAATTTGTTTTAAAAAAGTAGTCTTATTTTGTTAATAAAATAGGATTGATCTAAAAATTAAAAATTAAAGACTTTTAATTAACTTATATAAGTTAATGAAAATAAAAAACAGGTGTTTTATTTCACTCTAAATTTTATTCTAAAAAACATTTTAAAATACAGAAATTTTTATACATTTAATGTAGGTTAACGCATTATTGATAACGCAGCAATTTTTACATTACTTTTATGAAAAATTATAAGTGTATTACATTACAGGTTATTGCATTATTATTAATAATGATAATACAATGAATGGATTTAGTATTGTGCAATGATTAAAAGGTGATTAAATTAACATATTTGATTGAAGCATTAAACTTTATTTAAGGTTTCAAATTTAATTTAATTTTTTGTTAGTTAATAAAAGTTAGAGCATTAAACTTTATTTAATTGTTTATATTAGATTTTTTGTAAGTAGAATAATTTTAATATTGATGACTGTTCACTACTGTCCCTCTAAAGACGTGACGTCCTCGGCTCGTGTAATGTTTTGTAGTGCGTTAATTGTTACTATTTGCTTGCTTGTTGGTTAGAATGTTATCTATTGTTGGTTTTTGATTGTTTACTACGATTTTGGTACGTGAACCTTTTTTTAGTAAGTAAAATAGAAACAAAGCTGTTAAAATTATACCAATTATCCCGAGTGTTGTCCAGACTGTAGTTGAATTGTTTTTAGTTTCTATTGCGAGTTGAAGTATTCTTTTTGTATTATTCAGGTGCAGATTATGGACATGATCTAATGTTATTATTTCGTTATGATTAGTAAAATAGATATTGATTAGTTTGGGTGGAATTGGTTCGTGAAATACTTTTGTGTTTGTTTCAAACACAGTATCGTTGATAATTAATTTGTTTTTGAATGTGATAAGATAAGTACCAGTTTTTATTGTGATTTGTTGTTTGTCATCTTCCAAAACTTCTGCCGGAGAGTTATTGATTACAACTAGGCCGTCAGTTATTTCTTTGATTTTACTTATATGTTTTGCTGTTATTGTAGAACAGGATGCTGAGTTGTTATTCATTAGAGCAATAGCACATGGAGACATTTTTTCACATATAGATACCGTTGTTGGCATTTGTTAATAGGAATGAAAGCTTCGTTACATTTTGCTATATTATCGGTTTCTAATAAGATTTGTTTATTATTGCTATTTACTGGATATAAAATAATTTGATTACAAATGTCTTTAATTTTTGGTATTTTTACAATATATTTTATTTGATCTATGGAACTATAAATTTTTATCTGCGATAATAAGAGAATGTCGGTAGTAGGTATTGAATAGTGCAGTTGAATGATTTTATTTATTTCAAATAAATTTAAAATTGACGGGTTCACTACCTTTAATTTTGAAAGTGCTATACCGTTAAGTATATTTGTTAAATCGGATATTATCATTCTATTTCTTATCATGACTAAATCAAAAATTGAATCCTGTGAGTTGTTTTCTTTTAATATTTTATTTTGAGATTCGACTAATTGATTAATTTTATGGGTAAGTTTGTTAATATAATTTTGTACATTTTGGTTTATATCTACTTATGAATTTTCATTTGCTATCAAAGCGGCTTCGGTGTTTTGTAGTTGAATTAGATCATTATGATCAGGGTTTCCCGCGATAAATTTCCATATGCTTCCTATAAAATCCAAAGATCTTTTTGCTTGGTGATGTGAACTTAGGAAAATTGTCAAAAGTTTTTCCATTTAGTTTATATCATGCTCTATAAGCAAATAAGGATCGTTTCTAGTTTTGAATGAATGTAATAAGTCTTTGTTTTCTAATAGAATTTCTTCATATTGAGTTAGGTTCACGGTGTGGATCAAATAAAAGTAGCCATAATTTAACATTACAGTTCCTTTCCTGACAGGTATGATGGGAGATTTTGAATAATCACGTATTTCTGCATAAGTTATTTGCCTGAAATTTGGAAAATTTAAACTTTAGATAGAGGTAAATGTTTTAAATTATCTTTATGAACTATTTGGCCACTAGTAAGCCTTACAGAAGAACCTAGGTCTTGAAAAATTTCGACCTCTTTGTATATGTCTTTAATTTTGCTGCCAAGTCTAGTGTTTATTTTAAGAAGAGCTTTTGTGCCAGATTGAAAACTTTTTTGAAATTTATTTTTGTTGTGATATTGATTATACTTTTTTTGGGCTATTTCTAATTTGGATATTATTTCGTTTTTAAGTTTACCCGATTGTTCCTTGAGGATGTCTATTGGTCTGTATTCTGTAGTAGAATGTATCGAAACATTATATTTATGTGTACTAGAGAGAATCAATTCCGTTAAGTCCATGAAGGGGAGGAACTCTATATGGGGCAATATGCCTAGATTTGTCAATAAAGTTTGTATAGTTTGTGAACAAAAGGTTTTTTCGTTATCAGTTACAATCGTTTTAGGATTTAAGTAAGATATTATTTCTAAAAGAGTTGGCTTAATGTCAATTATAGATTTTGATTTAATTGGCTTAACAATAGCCAATTTTGAAAATTTGTCTAAGCAAGTTAAAAACAACTGTCCTTCTGTCGAAAATATGTCTAAATGTAAAATTTGACCTATTTCTTCGGGAATCGGTGTGTTTCTTATGACTTGATGTTGAGGTTTTCTATCATATTTCGCTTTTTGACATATTTTACAATTGGTTGTAATTGACTTTAGTATTTGTTTTAAATCAGGGTAGTAATATTGATCAAGTATTTGAGATAAATTTTTCTTGTAGAATCTATGGGCTCTATTATGTTCATTATTTGCTATTTCTAATTTATCGTCGGCGTTATAGATGTCTATAACCATTTTTTCTCTGTGTCTGATTTTTACTAACGGAAATATGTTGATAACAGTATTTTGAATCTCCGATAAAATTGTAAGAGGCCAATAGATTCCATTTACTACATTAAAATTAAACGAGGTTTCCAATATTTTGATTAGATCACCTAGATTTTTAAAAGTGATAATGTGTCTAAGTTTGTTTTTAAAAATAATTTTCTTTTTATAAGTAGGTACCTACACCCTTTTCTATAAAAATTTGATTTTGGAAGCAATTAATTTGTGTTTTTACTGTAATAATAGTCAAAGTTAAGGATTCTTCACTGTGACAAGTAGACGCTGTACCTATAACTGATTGAGTTACTGCATTTATTTTTTGACGTGTTAAAGCATCTGCAACTAAATTTTGTTTCCCTGGCTTATAAAAGAAGGTTGGTGAGAATTCTTCTATCGAAGCCTTCACTTCTAAGGATTCTTCACTGTGACAAGTAGACGCTGTATCTATAACTGATTGAGTTACTGCATTTATTTTTTGACGTGTTAAAGCATCTGCAACTAAATTTTGTTTCCCTGGCTTATAAAAGAAGGTTGGCGAGAATTCTTCTATCGAAGCCTTCCATCTTTTAATTTTACTATTGAGATTTCTTTCAGAAATAGCAAATGTCAAGGGTTGGTAGTCTGTATAAATGCGTATATCACATGCTCCGTAAAGATAATTTCTTAAAGTTTGCAGAGCCCAAACAATTGCAAGCAACTCGCGCTCATTCGTTGCGTAAGATTCTTCCGTTTTGCTTAGAGTTCTGGATGTGAAAGTTATCGGTCTTCCGCTCCGTGATAATACGCCTCCTAAGGCTGCACTAGAAGCATCTGTGGTTAGTTCAAAGGGTTTCCGGAAATTGGGATGCTGAAGTAGTACTTCTTCTGAAGCTAAAATTTTTTTAACCCGATTAAATACATCTAACGCTGGTTGGTCTAGGTGAATTTTCACATTTTTGGATTGCTTGGTACCAATATAACCCTCTTCGCCTCTAAGATACTTTGTAAGGGGTTTAGTAATTCGAGCGTAATCTTGAATAAATTGCCTGTAGTAACCAGCTAAACCAAGAAAGGCACGAAGATTTCGAAGATTTGTTGGTTCAGAATACTCTAGAATGTCTTTGACTTTTTTTGGGCTTGTTTTTATACCATGTTTATTTACGACAAATCCGAGGAATTCGACTTCTTTCATAAAGAATTTAGATTTTTTTGATGAGACGCGCATATTTGCGTTCATTAGTTTTTGTAGGATCTTTTCAATATCTCGTAAATGTTGTTCGGCGTTTGGAGAAAATATTATAATATCGTCGATATACACGTGACAAGTTTTACCGATTTCATCTCTTAAAACATCGTCAATTGTCCTTTGAAAAATTTTAGGAGCATTTTTCAAACCAAAAGGTAGGCGGCAGAATTCGTATTTGCCATTATTTATGCTAAATGCGGTTTTCCGAGTATGTTTAGGGTCCAATAGCATTTGGTGGAAACCACTCTTTAAGTCTAAGGTGGAAAAAAATTTACCTGTGCCTAAATTTGAAAGAATAACCGAGGTATCCGGAATGAGATATTTGTCAGGGACAGTAAACTTATTTAATTTTTGAAAGTCGATAACAAGACGAAGTTCCTTGTTGCCATTGTCGTCAGTAGTTGTTTTCGTGACTACCCATACGGGACTATTGTATGGGCTTCGAGATGGTTGTATAATACCGTCTTTTAAAAGTTGGTCTACTTCGTTATTTACAAATTCGGAATACGCTTGTGGGTAAGGGTATGATTTTGCGTAAATAGGGGTTTCAGTTGTGGTATTTACTGTTGCTTTCACTTTTGTATTGTAAGGTAGAGCAACATTAGGATCAGCGAAAGCTATTGAATTTTGCTGTATTAATTCACCGAATTTATTTTGAAAATTGGGTGGAATATTTTTATTATCGAAATCTATTGCTATATAAGATACTTCTTAACAGTTTAAAAACTTTAATTTCTAACTACCGTGTTCGTAGCTTAATTCGTCTTTTGCGGTGTCAATTTTAGCCTGAATGGACTTCATGAGATCAAATCCCACAATTGCGTCAAAAGATGAAAGGCCAGGTAAAATAAAAAAATTTGAAATATGTCCAAACAAATTAATTTTGCATTTGTTTTTAATTTCAGTAAAACCGGACACAGTTTTTACTTTAAAAGGCTTATCTACTTTTTTAATTCCTGTTAAATGCGGAAATGATTTGATATAATTTTTCGATGTACCGGTGTCCAGGAGTATTTTTAAAACAATTTTGTTATTTAACCTCTTCTCAATATACGGTAGAGAAGAGGGTTTTACCCTAAAAAATTAATTTCGTCAATAAAGTCGTTTTCGGTTGGTTCGTTGGTTCGTATACTTCCGTTAATGAATTATCAAAAATTTCTTCTTCGTCTAAAAAGTATTCAGATTTTATTTGTTGCTCATTAATGTTATTGATACGTTGTGTTTTAGGATAATTTATTTGGGTTGAGGGCTCTCTACCGCGTTTTGTTGCTGAATTTATTGAATTAGGGAATACTTCATTAGATTGACCAGCTGTATTTTGTCTTTGCTGGATAGATGGATCGTTTCTTCTAAGATGTGACACACTTGGAACAATGTCCATTGGCGTGGGGTAGTTAGAATTTTTAAAAGCGGTTTGTGCGTTAGAAGGAAATATTTTCTTAAAGTGAAGATTGTTGGAAGTTTTAGAGTGATACTCAGCATATGAATTTGCGAAACGATATCTCCATCGATTACTTTCTAGTTCTTGCGCCATCGCAAGAGCGGATGGTAAATCGGAGGGTCCTTTCGAATAAACTATATTTCCGATATTAGGTTCAAGGCCTGATATTAAGGTTCTTAAACCATCTTCGCGGTATTTGACGGGATATGAGCCGATTATGGTTTGATCACTATACTCCATCATGATTTTTGTAGTAATAAGACTGAGTTGTTTTTCTACTTTATCGTAATAATTGCTGATGGAGAGTTTACCTTGTCTTAACAAATTGAATTGCTGTTCTAGAATATGTAATGGGCGTCTATCCGCATAAGCGTGGTCAAGTCTCGCGATTATGGCTTCTGGGTTTAGTAATGTATTATATTCTGAAAGAACTTGATTGGCAGACTCTGTCATTTTTGTTCTCATTAACAATAAAGCTTGGGGGTAGAATTCAGTTTTTTCATAAATTTCTTTCATATAAATAAAGAGTCTCCTTCAAGAAGGATACTTTAATCTATCACCAGTGAACTCTGGTAGATTTCTTACAGTTTCTAGTGAATTAGGTTTACAATTTGATAAGTCAATTTCTTCATATTTTTTTATTGAAGGTTTAGTCACATATCTTTTTTTTAAGATCTTCTATCTGTTTTTCTAACAGCTCGTTATTTCTTTTTAATAATTCTGCTATAGTGGCTGGGAATTCTTAAACCGTTGCCATTTTAATAAAATTTTAATTGAGAAAGGGAAAATCAAATTATTTGGAATTGCAGAAAAAATTTTTAAAATTCAATTTTTTCAATTATTTGTGGTTTAATTAACAGTAGTTACTTTTTATTTAATATTAAAAACAATATATTAAGATTTACTAATTCAATTTTCTATTTAGAAAAAGATAAAAATATTTAAATTTAAAATAAAAATTATTTTTTTCGATAATTTATAGTTCCATTAGCAACATTTATTTTTTATTTAATATTGAAAGTTTATTTATTCAATTTACTTTGAAAAACTTTAACGTTTCAATAATTTATAGTTTTATTAACGATGATTATTTTTGTTTAATATTTTTTAAGTAATTTTTTAAAAATATACTTATTAAAATTTTTTGAAAAAAATATTTAAAAAATTTAAGAAAAAATTTAACTTTTCGATAATTTATAGTTTCCTTAACAATAGATATTTAATATTTTTTTTAAATAATTTTATTTACTTATCTTTTAAAAATTTACTTATCCAACAAAAATTTTAGAAAAATTAAATTTTCGATAATTTATAGTTTTATTTATTTATAATTTTATTAACAATTATTATTTTTATTTAATATATTTTTAAATAGTTTTACTAAAAATTTACTTATTCAATCTTTTATTTAAAATTTCCAGTAAATATAGGTTAATATGTGATATTAAATAAATAAGTTTTTTTACAAAAATCTTAATAGAAACCTTTTAACTTACAGTACGATGTTCAGAAGCGATATTATTGTCCATCTTCTCAGCATATTTGTACTAATATGTTAGCAGGTTACAAATCACAATTTTCACTTTATCACTTTATAAATAGTTTTTTTATTTTTTATTTATTTAAGTTTTTTGCTTGAGAATTTTTCACCTTTTTTCCAAGTACTTAGTGATTTTTTATTTAACTTTTAATTTAATAAACTATTATAGTTTTTTTCTTTTTCACTTTCGTTCTAATTTTAAATTTTAGATTTTTATAAGTAGAACTATTTACTAGATAAGTTTTTGTTTTTTTTTTTTTTTTCACTTTCGTTTTCTCCTATGGCGAAAATTTTTTTTTTTTTTTTTTAATAATTAAAACTATTTTCCTCTCTCCTATGGAGAATTTTTAGATTTTTTTTCCTTTTGTTTTCTTCTATGGAGAATATTTTATAGAAAAAAAAAGTTTACGTTGGGTGGCAGTTAATGAAAATAAAAAACAGGTGTTTTATTTCACTCTAAATTTTATTCTAAAAAACATTTTAAAATACAGACATTTTTTTACATTTAATGTAGGTTACATTATTGATAACGCAGCAATTTTTACCTTACTTTTATTAAAAATTATAACTGTATTACATTACAGGTTATTGCATTATTATTAATAATGATAATACAATGAATGGATTTGGTATTGTGCAATGATTAAAAAGTGATTAAATTAACATATTTGATTGGAGCATTAAACTTTATTTAAGGTTTCAAATTTAATTTAATTTTTTATATTAGATTTTTTGTAAGTAGAATAATTTTAATATTGATGATTGTTCACTTATATATATTTCTTAGGTGGTTTTCCAGCGTATATGGGAAATACAACACACCATTTTGAGGACCTAGACATCTTTATAGAAGATAAAAATGGTGAAATTTTGAAAACGATTAAAACCAGACTTTACAACAACCATGAAGAATTTGAAATCTCTAATGACAATGAAGAGGAGAGACCGTTTAATGAAATAATAAAAATAAAAAAAGGTATTTTAGATATAATATTTAGAGGAGATTTACCAAGACTCTTAAGAGATTTCGACCTCGATATATGTAAATTTTTGATGACACCCAAAATTTTACATAACAATGTCTACCAATTGGAATATTATGTAAATGGTTCATTGTTGGTGTTTAATTCTAGACAAACAATAATGCATAATATACAAAGAAGTGTAAAATATGGAGAGCGGAGAAATGAGGATATATGTTTTGAAACATTTGAAGGTGAGATATGGCCTCTACCGTTTATACAACCTAAAAACCTAAAGCTTTGTAATATAATCGAAAAAATAAATTAACTTGTGATATGAATATATGAATGTAGAAATAGCGAATAAATGAATATATGAATATTTTTTTTTAGATTATTATTTTTTCCACTTAGGTTTCCTATAGAAACTACAGCTCGTATGTTTTAGATTTTTCGTCTTTTACCAAATTAGATAAATTAAAAAATAAATAAAACATATAAAACTATTGTTCTTTTTATTTATTTTTTGAAAATTTTCAGGTTTCTTTTTACATCTTGCCTTTTAGTCTTATGTAAGAAAATTAATAAAAATAAAAACACTTAAAATTTTACAGGTTCCTTTTTACTTCTATTTCAAACATAAATTAAATTTTTCGAAAATATCACATTTTCCAATTTTGAGCTTTAATAGATTTAATTTAATGTTTATTTGTTTAAAGGTCAACTGGTTAACGTAAAACAAGTAAGTGCAAGTGATGTTATTGTGATAGTATAGTAACATAGATTATTGTAAATAATAAGAATTTAAAAAGTTTTGTAAAATAAATTTAAGAACAGGTGTAGAAAAATGATGTTGTTTTTTGTATTATTAAAATGGTAGTTTCAAAGTTTTTTTCTTGGTAGTAAATTTGAAGGTCAACTGGTTAATGAAGAATAAAAGCAAGATGAAGGAAAAAACAGGTGTAAAAAATATGGCATTATAAAGAAAATATAGTGTGAAAATAGGGCACATATAAAGAATGATTATGGCATTGATTGCGCTATTTACAAAAGTAATTTAAACTAATAATAATAATAAATAAAAGATTAAAAAAAAAATAAAATTAAGTTTATAATTTTTTATTTAAAAATTCAACGACAAAATTTTTATGTTTTTCATTTTTCAATTTTTTAGATTCCGTTATTTTTCAGGTTTTCGGTTTATTTTACAAATACAAAATTTTATTTTCCTTCTGGCATTTTCTCATAGCAAAGTAGATCCATCAAAGCTTTTTCGGATTTGGGCATTGGCTTCATAACAATGTAATTCTATTGAGTGTTTTTTACCAAAAGTTCCAGGTTCTGACATGGAAGTTTTGTCAGGTCTAAGGCCTCATGAAGCATAGAATCATTTTCCAAAGACATCACATTTGCCGATTTATAATTCGAAGGGCTCCGGAACTGTTACTTAGTTGTTTTCCATATTATATTTTTTATCGTACTCGTAATTAGTTATTGTTGAATATTTTAAAAAAATTTAATTAAGAATTTAAAAATTTATTTTTTATACTCTAGTAATATTCTAATCCTTGTGGTAATATTCCAATTGGTAGACATTGCTATGTAAACTTTTGGGTATCATAATATAAAACACCTCTTTTTGTTTTTATTATTTCATTAAACGGTCTCTCCTCTTCATTGTTATTAGAGATTTCAAATTCTTCATGGTTGTTGTAATGTCTGGTTTTAATCGTCTTTAAAATTTCACCAGTTTTATCTTAAATAAAGATGTCTACGTCCTCAAAATGGTGTGTTGCATTTGCCATATACGCTGGAAAACCACAAAAGAAATATATATATATATATATGTATATATGCATTTTATAAATAAAAATATTATTTGTTAATTTTTACCTGTGAATAAATGTGGAATATTGATGACAATAGTATTTATAAAACGAAATAGTTCTCTTGGCAGAGTTTTTTCTTCGTTGTATATTATTCGCTCAATATCATGCATTGTTTTAATTAATTTAAAAACCTTTGTATAGCAATATTTACAAGAGTATAATTAAAATGTTAAAAATGTTAGCATTATTTATTCGGACAAACCAATGAAAGAAATTTTGTTGAATAATATTACTTATAATTAAATATTGTATCACCTGAAATTTACAAGTAATCTATTTATATAATACAGTATTTTCCACATGTATAAATACATTAAAGAATTTTTAACAACAGAAAAATTTACGACAATGTATGGAACTTCTTTTGCTCTTTGTCTTTGGGCTTACGACAACTCGACATCTGGACCGGATACATGTAACTATTGCTCTTTGGAAAATTATAAAATAAAATTGAAAAATCTGATTAAATGGTACAAGCATAATGTCAAGGGCACAAATAGTGTCGGAAATACATAGACCAACCGGACGAAACTTTCGTCAAAGAAAATTTATTCAAAAAGGTTTAAACGATTTAGTAGAAATGATTCCATATGCAAAGTTTAACAAAGGAAATAAACATTTATGAACTGTAATAGACATCTTTTCGAAATATGCTTATGCTGAACCAATTAAAACTAAAAATGCAAAATATTTTTAAACGGGCTGGAACACTACCAAAAAATATTCAATCTGATCAAGGTAAAAAGTTTTTCAACAAAGAATTTAGAAAACTTATGTAAAAGAAAAATTAATCATTAACATACATATTCTGAAATGAAAGTTTCCATAGTAGAACATTTTAACCGTACTTTAAAAAATTGAATTGGGGAAGCAGTTTAGTTTTCAGGGTAATTATAAATGGATATCTGTTTTACCCTCACTTATTGAGAAATACAACTTAACATATCATCGTACAATTAAACTTCAACCTAAAAAAATTACAAAGAAAAACGAAAAATTACTATTAAAAACTGTCTACAATAAATTGTGTGTTTCGTAAAGCAAAATGTAAAGTTGGAGATTATGTTTGTATAAAAAAATTAAAGGTATTTTTGCAAAGGTTATCAACGCAACTGGTCAACAGAAATATTTACAATTGCTAAATTAAAAGAACTCACCCCATAACATACAATTTACTTGATTTTACACATAAACCAATAACGGGTTATTTTTATGAGCCTGAATTAAAACCAAAGAAAAGAAAATCAAGTTTTAGTTAGATGGCTTGGTTTTGATAAAAAGCATAATTCATGGATAAACAAAGAAGATATTTACTATTACTACATATATTTAAAATTACTACATATATTTTAATTTAAAATTACTACATATATTACTATTACTACATATATTTAAAATATTTTAATTTTTTTATTTGTGCATTTTAGTTTCGCTTTTTTATTTTAGTAAATTTAATAATATGATTTTAATAAAATTCATTTATTTCAAAAGGCTTTTTTCATTTTGCATGTATTGAATTCTGTATTAAATTAAGTTCATGATTAAGTTCATTACTCATTATTCATTTTAGTCAAAATTTTATATGTCATACAACCGCACAAAATACACCTGTTTCATGTTTTATATTAAAAAAGAATTAAAATAGCTTGAAATAATCAAGTTAAAATGCATTTAATTAACATTTTTTATTTTTTATTGCAAAACCATAAACATTCACTAAATTTTATAGGATATTTTTGATAATTTCATAACACTACATTTTCCAATATAATATAGTCTATTCAAAATCTAAGATCGTTTATACATGCTCCCAATAACTTCGGCGTGGTCCGATTCGGTCCTAGATCCAACGAATGGTGAAAATTTCTTTATATATATATAGTTAAATTTATTACATAGTTAATTTTATACCGCTATTTCTTTCTTGAAATTCTTCTAATTTTCTTAAATGATACTTGGAAAATTGATTTGGTTGAAATGATTCCATATGCAAAATTCAACAAGGGATATAAATATTTATTAACAGTAATTGATACATTTTCAAAATTTGCGTATGCTGAACCGATTAAAAGCAAAAGTGCTAATAATGTTTTAATCGCAATGAAAAATATTTTTAAGCGGGCTGGTAAAAAGCAAAAAATTTACA
>OX352774.1:158078453-158080953 GCA_947095535.1 Poecilobothrus nobilitatus | reverse complement strand
CAAGCATTCAGGCAAATCAACAGGCTAATCGTAGCCACAAATTCGAACGAAATAAAACTAACAAAAAACGGTAAATAATTACATCAATTGAAGATAAATTAAGCGAATTTAAAATTTTCTATGAAGACCTGTATCGACCAAATATACCGGATGAACAATCTGTAAACATTGGTGAAATAGTTAACGAATTTATTAACCAAAACACTGAATCAGAGGGATATTTCACCCTTCAAAAGAATTTTTCCAACGAATTTCACCCAACAGTTAATAATGACAAATTCACAAACAAGTGGAAAGTCAAATCATTAATAAAAAAATTAAATAATAAGAAATTATAAGCATTTCTAACTTTTTAATTAAAAAGTTCTCAGACAAAGCTATAGAATTTTTAGTTATTATTTTTAATAATTGTTTAAATAACTGCTATTTTCCCAAAAGCTGGAAAACAGCCAAGTTAATTCCAATTTTAAAGAAAAGTAATTCATTTGAAACAAAATATTATAGGCCGATTTCGTTATTATCTAACCTGTGAAGACTTTTAGAAAGAATTATAGCGGATACTTTTGACAAATTTTGTGAAAGCGAAAACATTATTCCATCTTTTCAAACAGGCTTCCGAAATATGCACTCCACAACGGACGCGCTTTTAAAACTACATAATAGCTGCACAAATAATCTAAACGTAAAACAATGCACGCTGTTACTGTCGTTAAATTGTGAAAAAGCTTAGGTGTTAACTTCAACAATCTATTTAAATTTAACCAACTTGCCAAAAAATCGATTGCAAAAGCAGCAATGACTTATTCCAAATTAAGGGGCCTCTTCATTCACGAAGATTTAACAACTAACACAAAATTACTAATGTATAAACCAATTCTAACATACGCATTTCCAATATGGTTTACAATCTCTCCTACGTTCGCGGAAAAGTTACAACTGTTCGAAAGAAAAATTCTTAGGAACTGTATTGGAAAAAATTTTGAAACTCAACAAAAGCGATATTCTAACGTTTTCATTTACGAGAACTCTAAAGTAAATCCTTTAATGTCATATATGATATCAATCGCGAAAAAATACTTAAATAAATCACAAATACATCGAAACACAATAATTAAAAATATTTTTGAAAATGAAGACAACTTTAATTTTAGAGATAAGTATTATTTATCACCTTGTGATATTAAAAACGAGAACTGCAGTGCCATGTTTAAAAATATTGACAATATTAAATGTTTGGCCAACTTCTATATATATGGCAACCAAACAAAAAATCAACATCGAGGTTGATTAATTTGCAAAAAGGTCTCAATGTAATATTCATCTATGAATAAAAATTTCGAATTAATTTAAAAAAAAAAATAGAGAAAAGAAAAAAAAATAAAAACAAAAACGAAACTGCTTGAGTTAAATACTTATAATTTTCATTATTTTAATTTTTGTGTTGTTTTCTATGTTGCTTTTACTTTTTCAAAATCTAGTCAGCAATTAGCACAGTTCAAGGCAGGAGACCGGTACAAGTCTTCTACAAAAAAAAACAAAAAAAGGATAAACCAGATAAAATAAAAAAATCTCATTGTAATTCCAGATTGTCAGGAACAACAAATCTTCAACATCACTAAATCAAACATTATAATTTAGTAAAAATAAAAAAAAAAAATAAAAAAACAATGTAATCTGCATTAAATTTAGAGTTAAGTAAAAAATGGCATAATAAATTTAAAATGTAAAAAAAAAGGCATAATAAATTTAACCTTAACCTTAACCTTAACCTTAACCTTATTCATATTATTATTATTCTTATTAATATTATGATTATTATTATTATGATTATTATTATTATTATTATTATTATTATTATTATTATTATTATTATTATTATTATTATTATTATTATTATTATTATTATTATTATTATTAATATTATTATTATTATTATTATTATGATTATTATTATTATTATTATTATTAATATTTTTCTTATTATTATTATTACTATTATTATTATTATTTTTATTATTCTCATTATTATTGTTATTATTTTTATTATAATATTATTCATATTATTATTATTATTTATTTATAATTATTATTAGTATTATTATTATTGTTATTATTATTATTATTATTATGGTTATTTTCATTTCATTTTTTCATAAATATTACTTAATTTAAGACATTCATATCAATCAATAACATAAAATTAGAACAAAAAAACAAAAAACAAAAAAAAAAAAAACATATATGTATATGTGTAGATATATAATAACAACAAATATTAAAATTGAGAAAAAATAATATATACAGCAAAATAACAAGACAAGTTTTCTTTTTTTTTTTTCTCTTTGCTTACTAATTTAGATTATTTCTTGAAAAAAGTGCTCATTAACAGTTTTTTAAAATTTGAATGCATTATTTATATTTTTAAGTTTAGTAGGTAATTCATTAAAATATTGAAATCCTAAATTATATATTGTGTCATATCCATTAAATCTTGCCTTTG
>OX352774.1:158068453-158070953 GCA_947095535.1 Poecilobothrus nobilitatus | reverse complement strand
ATTTGGACATTTTTTCCTGAATTTTAGATAAGAGTCCCTAATTTTTATTTCATTAATTATGTTATCCGTAATCCACTCTTTTTTTCTTTTTCTTGTTTTTTATAGGAATTGTTTTAGAGTAATTTTTTACTAGAGTCGTTAATTTACTTACAAAGCTATTGTGCACATTAATAGTGGACCAAAACTGATAATTGGCAATCTTATCAAATTCAACAACTGTTTTAAATTGGTTTATTTTCTCTTTATATGGTTTCTTATTCATGCTTATTAAAAACATTTGATGGTCGGACATAGGGGTATCAACTACATGGAAAGAGTATTGTTTTTGTATCATATCTGTAAAAAAATGATCTATCACCGTTTTTGAGGTATTCCCAATTCTAGTGGCGAACTCCTCTGTAACTTTATTATAGATTATGAATCCATTAATCAAAAGCATATTGCAATAAGTTATGATATCATGATTTTTTTTATTTAATAAATTTGGATTAAAATCTCCTATAACTAAAGATTGTTTAAAATTTGTTGTAATGTCATCTAGTTTATTCATAAATTCGTCTAACTTTGTTTCTTGTGATCTATATATTGAAAAAATATTAATGTTCTCTTTATGTAATCTAATTCCTAATTAATTCCTAATTGCACTTGTAACATTCTTCTTCAAAAAGTATTGAACTACTAAAATAATCCGTCACATAGATAGTCACTCCACCATACGCATTTTCTCTATTTGAAAAATAGCCTGTGAATCCAGGTAAGTTAAAAAAACTGTTCTCGAATTTTCTTAACCAAATTTCTGTTAAAACGATAACATGTACTTCACACCCATAACTAATAATAAATTCTTCAAGATTATACAATTTGTTTCGAAGACTTTGAATATTAAAATATATTATGTTTAAGTTACTTTTATAATTTCTTCCTAATTCATTTTGATCAACCCTCGTATAGTGCCAAACTTTTAAGTTACTACTTATATTATCTATATCTCAAAATTGTAAAAGGTAAAAATATAGTTAAAAACATCAAAAAAATAATACATGTGATTTGTTCTTGTAATTATAAAAATAAATTTAAATATTTTAAAAATTAATTTATGTATTCTAAAATTATTGTAAATTTCAAATAATTGTAATTTCAAAATATTGTTACTTGCAAAAATAAATTTAAATATGTTAGAAAATAAACCATGTGAATGTTATTGTAAAATTTGTAAAAGGTAAAAATATAGTTAAAAACACCAAAAAAATAATACATGTGATTTGTTATTGTAAATATTGTAAACTGTAAAAATAAGATTAAAAATGTGAAAATATAATATATTATGTGATTTGTTATGAAAAAATATACAAAAAAGAATTTCATACTCAAAATATAAATAATAAAATTAGTAATAAGTATATAATATAAATATAAATAATAATTAGTATAAAGTATCTTTAAACCATAGAAATTTAAGTTGTTCTTCAAGTTTAATGTTTTTAAGTAATAGTTTAAACTAATTTTTTGAAATAATATGTATGAAATTTATTAAGCTAAGCAAGCGGCAAGATAGATATGCATATATGTGTTTATATATATATAGAAGTACAGATGTTAAAATAAAAGTGTAAAAAAAATATATATCATATGATGTGTAATTATTGTAAAATATATTGTAATTTAAAAAATTAAAAATTATATAGTATATAAAATTAATGTGCTTTTTATATGCAGAATTCAAATAAAAATTTACATAATAATCTAAGTTATCTTTTAAAAATAATGTAATTCTTAAAAAAAAATTGTGAGATAGTTTATAGAGTTGAAAACAGAAAATATTTAATATTATAGTAACAAAATTTAACATTCTTAAGAAAAATATCAAAAATATTAAAAATAAGTATCCAGCATATAAATTTACCTCAGACTCTTGTGAATGTAAGGTTCTGTAGTTACTTTTCAATGTTAAGAATTTTGTATAGACGATTAATGTCGTTTCTCGATGTAATCTTATGGACGATGATAGGCAAAATAGTGTTTTTTCGCAGGCAAATAGTGTTATCTTTAACCCAAAGAAATTTAAATTGATTTGATAGTTTAATTTTTTTAGCTTCCTGATATAGGCTGGATTGTAAAGATGATAGATGATGACGAAAGTAAATCTCCTTGTTTCTATTATTATTAGTCAAATTTAATTCAGCTGTAAATAGGTGTGGATAGTTTCTTTTTTTTTCCATCAGCTCTTTTTTTGAATTCTCAGATTTAAATTTAACAATGTATAAATTATCCTGGGAAGCATTCTCACTAGTCTTTTTTTTTTCTAATTATTTCAATATCCAATATATCATCTTGCTCAATTTTCGCATTAATTTTGCTGGCAACATCCATTAGAGTTTTATTTGGATTTTCTAGATTTGGAAGCCCGGCTATTACAACATTATTTTTTAAGGTATTTTGTATTGATTTATCAAGTACATATTCTAAATTATTCACTTTATTTTCTAATGTGGTAATACCT
>OX352774.1:158063453-158065953 GCA_947095535.1 Poecilobothrus nobilitatus | reverse complement strand
TTTGAAATGCAGGATTCCAAACAATGTTGCCGTATTCTAGAATAGATCGTACTAAAGAACAGTGGAGAGATTTTGTCACCGCGATGTTACTGAATTCTTTAGCTCTTCTTTTAATGAATCCTAACATTTTATTTGCCTTGGAAATCATATGCTCATAGTGAAGATGGAAGTTAAGCTTATCATCCAAAAGAATCTCTAGATCGGTCATACTGCTTACCCTTTCTAGAGTTACATTATCAATAGAATAATCGAATAAAATAGTAGATCTTTTCCGTGTAAAACTAATAGCCTTTCATTTTTGAATGTTCAGCTCTAACTTGTTGGAAAAGCAGCATTCTTGTAAAGAATGTAGGTTTGACTGAAGTAGTGCAACATCAGAAATATTTTTGATAACGTGGTAAATTTTAAGATCGTCGGCAAATGCAATATGTGATACACCCAATAGTTTGGCCGAAAGGTCTGAAATTAATATATTAAATAGGAGTGGACCGAAATGGCTACCTTGAGGTACTCCTGAAGTAACGGTGACTGTGTTTGATAAAAAACCTTGGAATTTTATATTTTGAGTTCTATTTGTTAAGTAAGAGTACAGCCATGTAAGAAAAGTACCCGAAATACCTATTGCAACAAGTTTCCTGAGCTAAATAGTATGATCGACACGATCAAATGCTTTACTAAAATCTGTGTAAATAGCATCAACTTGGTGCCCATTTTCCATTTCATTAAGGATTTCAGATGTATAAACCAAAAGGTTTGTTGAGGTAGAACGACCTTTTCTGAAACCATGCTGCTGTTCATTTAATTTTGTGTTTATGATGGGTGTAATTTTGTTTACGACCATTTTTTCGAACAACTTAGGAATAGTCGATAAAATAGCTATACCACGGTAGTTTTCGACGTGTGCTTTGTCGCCCTTTTTGTGTATGGGAATTAAATAAGACGATTTCCAAGCATATGGGAAAACACCTGAAGAAACAGATTTATTAAAAATGAGATGAAGTGGATAAGTCAAATAACTAACACTATTGTATAAAAAAGTCGGCGGGATTAAGTCAGGTCCTACATCTTTTTTAGTATCGATGTTAATGATTGCTTCAAATATTTCATTTTCAGTAAGATATAGATCCGTAATAATTGAATTTGAGTTATTTGTTTGATTTGAAAGATCAAAATTTATAGAAGATTCATGTGGACGATAAACCTTTTGAAAACAATCAGTAAAGAAATTACAGATTACATTAGGACAAGACGAGGAAGTGTTGTCTTTCGACATTGAGTTTAGGTAGCCGTAACTTTTACGCTTAATATTTATAAAGTCAAAAAATTTTTTTGGACCTGAAATTAATTTGTTGCCGATATCGGTGACATAATTATCGTATGCTAAGTTAGATTTTTGATTGAATTTAAATGCAAGATCCTTGTGCATATTCAAGAAATTGATATTAGACTCCTTTGAAAATTTGATTTTTTTGTACAATTTGTTGCGTTGGTTACGCAATGTCCTAAGTTCTCTATCGAGCCAAAGTTCAGTTGTCTTGTTTTTTTTACGAATTTTTGGCACAAAGGAGTTTATTATGTCAAAAATTCTCATATAGAAGATAGAGATTAATGAATCAATGTCCTGTTGTGCTAACAGCTCGTCCCAATTGATAACTGATAAAGCATTGTTAATGCTATCATAATCAGCGTTAATAAAATCATATACAAAATTATTATTGTATGATTTAGTGTAAAGTGGTATAGACGTGGCGATTTCGAAGATGACTGCGTTATGATGAGAGGTGTTAGTAAAAAGGTTTACTGCATCATCAGCGAGGTTTACGACTACGCTGTCATATGCATTTGAAAATGCAAGATTTAACCACTTGTTATTTTTATTAGGAAAACTGATAATTTGTTGCAAATCATTACCATAGAATGTACTAATAAGGTCGAAATCTATTTCGTCCTGAAAGTTAATTGGTAGTAACAAATTATCAGAGTCGTCGACAATAAAAGAAAAAGAAGGACGATTAAAATCTCCAAAAATAGAATCATCCTCATTCATATTTGATAATATATTGTGATATAATATATCATAAAATTCATTATATGAGGAATTGTCAGAATTCGGAGGGAAGTAAACTATTCCAAGGTAAAAAAAAGTATTTACCTAAGTTTACTTTAATAAATTAATGGTCGAAAGAATTTCAAATCCTAGTAGTTAAACCTATACTTGATAAGTCATTTTTGACTGCAAGTAGAACACCACCTTCTCGGGAACAATTTGTAGTCCGGTAGTCTCGATCTTTTCTATATATAGCCCAAGTGCAGTCTAATATTTCTTCGTTTAAAAACGAATCATTCAGCCATGTTTCAGTAATAGCTAACACACTGAAATCACATGACTTAGCATCTATAAATAATTTTTTTAGCTTACCTCTCATACCATTGCAATTGTGATAATCAACTTTAATATTATTAGAACAATTAACGCTATTATTATTATTTATATTATTAT
>OX352774.1:158050953-158055953 GCA_947095535.1 Poecilobothrus nobilitatus | reverse complement strand
TCTTAATCTTTGGTTTGATGAAAACTCTGGTTTGGAGGTTGCTGATAAATTGCACTTAAAAATCTTAGTCCAAATTTTGCTATGTACAGTGATACCTATTTAAAGCAATAATATGAAAATAATGATGGAAGTCAAAACTTATTCATGATGTTCAGGCTTAAATAACATCGAATTATTTGACATTTCAGTCAATTTGTTACGTTGCTATTCTAGAATTCTCTGAATATCGGATATATCTCCATCAAAGGTTGACTAGGATTCAAATTTCCAACTAAAGTTCCAAGTTCTGACATATTCATTACAGGTATAACATCATTTCGAATAGAGATCCGTGACTGAACAGACGAGTGAGCCGCTACTGTATATGTTGGATGGTTTACTGCACAGCCTGGTGTTATAGTTTCCACAGCCTGGTGTATAATTCCTCCATTTTCTAATTTGATTGGCTTTGAATACTCTCCGCATTCTAACATAACATTTTGTGGTACTATTGTAACAAAAATATATTGTCCTTCATTAGAAAGAGGAATCCATTGGTTACTTGGTTCAACAATATTGAATTCACAGTCTTCTTCAAAATTTCGATGTTGTGTGAGCAGAGTAACTTCGCAACGATATTTCTGAGATTCTAATCCGTAAATTGGTGAGGAGATTTGGCAAATCCTTGATACAGTTGTATGTAAGCATTTAGCAATTTCTGTTTCTGATATTGCGAAGTAATGAGTTCTATCACTGGTTATTGCTAGATTCTTAATGTTGAGTCGAATTATGATGTGCTTGGTTTGATATATCGTAGGTAACGGAATAAGATTATACGAAGTAAATATTTTTGAATCGACTAAAGGTATGCTGAATTCAATTATTAGCCGTTTTCCTGATAATGCCGTTTTGCTATTCAAGATGTCGAATATATCATGTAATAAATTTGCATCTGTCTCTTTAATGGGAAGTTGTGTCCCATAGGGTATGTTTTAGCTTATTAAATTAAGTTGATGAATCAATTCGGTGGTTGTTAAAAATAAATAATGTTTTTGAGTTTTTGCATTAATATAAGATGCTATAAGTTCATCTTGAATTTCCTTGTATCTTTTCATAGCCATTAAGTAATGTAACACTGAACTCAGTATTCCTATCTCCTTCTGTTCCATTTTATGTAATTGGTTCAGTCGTTTCTCTAATGTTTTAAATTGATTTTGAATCAGAGTATCCTTTAATTTCATCAATTTAAGAGTTGAATTGATTGTTGATGTTTGATCTTTCAATAATGAATATATTTGTTGATCATTTTCCCTTAATGCCGATATTTGCAGATCATATTTCTGAGCGTTTTCTTGAGCGAGTATACCAAATAAACCATTTGCAATATTTCCCACAATGTTTAAAGCTCATCTTGCTTTTCTTTGGTGATATGCATGATTTGTAAACAGAACTTCATTATTTTGTTGAAGACTAAGAAATTGACTAGAAAGATGATTTACATGAGCCAGACAAAATGTTAAATTTTTTATTAAATGTTCTGCACACATTGTTTCTAAATTTTTAATGCCCTTATCAATTTCGTTCAGTTCCCACCAGTATGTTTCTAGTTCGTAATACAAAAGAATTTTCCACTTTGAGCTAACCAATTTAATTTTGCCACTGTTTTCAATATACATGCCGAGCTTGCCCCTAAATTGTGTGATGTTTACATCTTGTCCGAAAATTAAGCTGAATAATGATAACAAGAAACAAGTTGTTGTCCATAAATTTACATTGACCTTAGAAGATGTTTGAGATTTATTGATAACAATCTTGCTTGTATCATCATTTGGTAGTGGGCATATTTTAGTTATATTTCTCTGTGTAATTCCTTTATTCGGTTTTATTGAAACTACCCTTACAATACCGTCTTCTCCTGGATGTATTTCCACGATTCTTCCTAATGGTATTTGTTTGATGAAAATATTTCGTCCTTTATAAGAACTAATTGATCTAGTTTTATGTTTTCCTTTGATTGTTTCCATTTATTTCGTTCCTGTAATGAACTTATGTACTCCTTAGTCCAACACTCCGAAAAGGAATTTTTTAGTTGTTGTAATAATTTCCATTTCCCTCCTTGTAACCCAAGTATTTCAGGAGCAGCATGCAAATGTTGGCCTATAAGGAAATGCCCTAGTGTAAGTGCTTCTAAATCGTTGCAATCATTACTCGAAAAGCAAAGTGGTCTAGAGTTCAAACAGGATTCTATTTGCGTTAAAAGAGTAACCATTTCTTCATATGTCAGGAGTTGTTCACCTAAAACTTTTTTGAGAAGCCGTTTTGTTGATTTAATGCCAGCCACCCGTAGTCCACCAAAATGGGGACTTCCAGGTGGAATAAAATGCCAATTAATTTTTTATTTGCAAGTACCTTGAATCTCTCAAGTCTCTTGAATTAAGGTATGTTTTCTTTAGAATATTATTAGCACCAACGAAGTTTGTTCCTTGATCTGAGTAAATGTCTGTATATAATCCTCGCCTGGCAATGAGACGGCGTATTGCTGCTAAGGATGCATTACTTGTGAGATTGTTACTAACTCCAAATGTATCGCTTTTGTAGAAAGACAAACAAAAAGTGCAATATACGCCTTGCACGTTTTCGCTCCTCGTCCACGGCTAAATTTAATAAATATTGGACCACCAAAATCAAGTCCTACAGATGAAAAAGATCTGCCAGGAGATACTCTGGTCTCCGGAATTGTAGGATTAGACCGGAAACATACCAAACACTTTCGAAGTATGCGTTTGATTACTGTGATTCCACCAATAATCTAATATTTTAAACGGATTGCAGTTTGTGTAGCTTGCGTGCCTGAATGTAACAATTTTTCGTGATAGTATCTGATGATCGAAATTGTTAAATATAAGCGTCCATCACTTATTATTGGATGTTTTTGTTCATATGATATTGGCGCGAGTGTTAATCTACCGCCCACCCTAAAGATTCCGTTTGAATCTAAGAAAAGATTAGTTTTAAGTTGATAGTTTTATCCCTTTATTACCTTTTAATTGCTCAATTTCATCTTTGAAAAAGTGGTTTTTCATGAGTTATACGTAAGTTTTTTCAGCTGTACTTAATTCTTCCGTTGCTAAGTAATTAGTTCGGTTTCCCCTTTGAATGAGTGAATTGTTCTTGAATCGCAAACACAAAGCCGTTATTCTAACCATTCTAGTAAACGATGAATATCGGATGATTCATTCGGGTTCTGGAAGATTGACAACACTGCTTAAAGTTACAGTTCTTGCTTCAAAATTAGTATGAGCCGTCATGTCTTTTATATGTGGCCAAAAGGCTTTAGTGTGACTTAGCCACTCTGGTCCTTTCCACCACAGTTTCTGTTGTCCTAATTGACTCGCACTCATGCCTCGAGATGCTAGATCAGCTGGATTATCCTTACTTTGAACGTGGCGCTATTGTGAACGTGTTGAGTTAGATAAAATATAACCAACTCTATTTGCTACATAAGTTTTCCATTTATTTGGATGTTGGCTAAGCCATGATAAGACAATTGTCGAGTCAGTCCAAACAAATTTATATCTGTCCATTTGAATGCCTTAGATACTTGCTCCATAAGTTGTAGTACAAGTTAAGGTCCACATAATTCCAAGCGTGGAATTGACACTGTTTTTATCGGAGCCACCTTCGACTTTGAAGATAACAAATTGGTTATGATTTTACCATCTGGCTTTTCAATTCTAATGTAGATAACTGCAGCATAAGCTATCATAGAAGCGTCTGCAAATCCATGTAATTGTATTACATCTCCAAGTTCGTAGTTTATACAGCGGGGTATATTAATTCCTTGAATACTATAAAGATCATTTCGTAAGTTGTCCCATTGATCTTGTAAATAATCTGGCAAAGGGCGATCCCAATCAATTTGAGTTAGCCATAATTGTTGCAATAATGATTAACCCTGTATAAGTATTGGTTGCAACCAACCAAGAGGATCAAAGAGTTTAGATATTTCTGATAATGTTGATCTTTTCGTATGAAGATTCTTTTCCTGCTTTTGTTGGCTCACCTTATAAAACAAGGCATCAGTTGCTGGTAGCCAATACAATCCTAATGTTTTCACTTGCACTCCCTTTTCCAAATCTAGTGGTAATTCCCGATCTGTTTCTAATATTTTTGATAATAAATTATTATCATTTGCTGCCCACTTCGGTAACGGAAATCCTGCCTCCTTCAGGATTTTGCTAAGATCTTCTCTAATATGCTGAGCTTCTTCCAGATTATGAGCATCTGTCATTACATCATCTACATAAAAATCGTTAAGAATGATGTCTGCAATTTTTGTGTTTTCTAGTTTTACCGACTGTGCTACTTAATGTAAAGTTCTTATTGCTAGGAATGGAGCTGACGCGACTCCAAAGGTTAAGCCTTCAGTCTATAATCTTTAACTTCATCAGTTGGATGTTTTCTGCACACTATTCTGTGAAAATCGCGATGTTCTGGCTTCAACCATATCTGTCGGTACATTTTTTCAATATCGCCAGTAATTGCAAATTTATATTTTCTCCACCGCAATAATATATCGTAAATAGATAGAGTCAGTTAATAAAAAATCGTTCAGCGATTTTCCAGATGGTGATGTGGCAGATGCATCAAAAACTACTCTAGTTTTGGTTGTTGTACTGCTAGCCTTCAATATAGCATGATGTGGAAGATAGTAATTGACCTTGTTGATTTGATTTAGTGGTACTTTTTCAATATGCTCTAACTGAATATATTCATCTATAACCTTGTTATAATCATCCTTTAACTCAGAATTTAATTTAAACATGCGCTCTAATTGAAATAGTCTCTGCAATGCTCTTGAACGAGTACCTTCTAACTCTGCACCTGGCATCAATTTAAACGGTAAACTTACTTGATATCTGCTTGATGGTAAACGTTGGACATCTTGTTTATAAATCTCTTCTGCTAGTAAATTCTGAACTGGGGGTTCAATATGGTATTCCATTTCTTCTTGTTCCCAG
>OX352774.1:158040953-158043453 GCA_947095535.1 Poecilobothrus nobilitatus | reverse complement strand
TAATACTTATATTGATAATTTTGATATAAAAGAATATGTGAATGAAAATAATAATAATAATAATAATAATAATTATAATGATGATAATAATAATAATAATAATAATAATAATAATAATAATAATAATAATAATAATAATAATAATAATAATAATAATAATAATAATAATAATAATAATAATACCAATAATAATAATAAAAACGATAGTGTGGTTGGTAGTAGTAACACGGAAACAGTAATAAAAAGCATGAAAGAAATAGGAAAATCAAAAAAGGAACAAACAAAAATTAAAAAAAAAAATAGAAATTTATTAAATTTTTTACCGTTCATAAAGAAACAACATTACGATGATATGAAAGAATCCACAGTCGATGTAGCTAATCTAAATAAAATTAAAATTAGTGATTGCATCGTTTCAAATACTCCTCAAGCGAGCACACCCAAAGTATCGGATAATAAATACTCTAACTGGGTTAAGGGTGAAACTATGTGCATTAATAATACAAATAAAAAAATGGGTACGCTCCAAATATACAAGAGAATAGCAAAAGTTTTATCGATCCATTGGTACCTCCAATTGTCAGATTGACAAGAAAAGCAATTGATACAGGTGATAATGTGTATGCAATATCAAGATTACGAGACCACACAATTTACAACAATGTGAGACTGTTTTTGTCGTACTTCCTTGATCAGGATGATATTTGCTACGAAGGTATGACTGAGACTAGTTTAAAAGTACTCATTCATCTAGAGGGATTACCAAATAATTATAAAGAACTTTCTAACCTGTACCTAGTTTACCTCGAGAACACAGGAGTGTCTAAAAAAGAAGCTTATTACAGGAGACATATAGAAGATGTAGCTTATTACAGGAGACATATTGACAACAAATATAGAGAGCATTTGCAGAAAATAAGACAAACTTGGCAAAATTATATGATCGGTAAACCATGATGCATGCATACAATGCATAATTTGAAAATTATACATTTTAATGCCAGAAGTCTCAGAAAAAATATGGTTGAAATTGAATCATTTATAAATATTAAAAAATGCATTGACATAATTATGATTGGTGAAACTTGGATATATTCCGATGAGGAGATTTTTTTAATATCCCTGGGTATACAGCTTCATTTATTTCTAATAATTTGAATAGAGGAGGTGGGGCTGCTATTTATGTCCAGTTATTAAGCTTGCTGTGTGCTACAAGAGTCCTAGTGAAAATAATAGTGCATTTATGTCACACTTAGATTCAATTTTTAATAAATATAAAAATATTGTGATGGTGGGCGATACTAATATTGATTTATTATCTGATACAGAGCTTTCCAGATCTTATAAAACAATGCTGGAATATAACGCGATTGATATAAAGAATGGGTTAACTAAAACAGATGCTACTAGAGTTACAGAAAACACTTTTACAATTATTGATCATATACTGTCGGATTTAAAAAATGAAAAGTATGATTTTAGAATTACTACTCAAGATGTAGTTAATCTGGACCATAAAGCGATCATAATCAGGATAAATAAAATTATAAAAAAACGTGAACCTATCTTCAACAAGGAAATATGTGTTACAAACATCCAAAAATTTAAGGCTCAAGTTAGTAATCTACTTCTAACAAATAGTTGTGATAGTGTGGATGATCTTATTAAAATATTACAATTGGCTAATGAGAACTCTACTGTTAAAAAGGTAATAAGAATTAGAAAAGATAATCAGTGGATGACTAAAGAAATATTATACTTAATTGAAAAAAGAAATAAATTATTTAAAAAGCTAAAGAAGAATCCAAATTGTGTGGAAATTTAAGCTAAATTTAAAGAATTGAAAAACATTGTTACAAGGGAAATAAAACGAGAAAAACAAAATTACTTTAATTATAAAATTCACTTAGCTGGATCTGACCATAGAAAAATCTGGCAAGTGCTCAACAGTTGTATTATGAAAAAGTCGTCTGATAGTAGTAAAGTTATCAATGAAATAAATAATAATGGAACTAAAATATATGATAACTTTAGTATTGCTAATGCATTTAACATGTATTTCAGTCAAATTGGTAATAGATTAGCAGATAATATTGTTGATGCAGAGGAATACACAGTAAAAAACAGGTTTATAGATCGGTCTATTTTTCTAAATCCAACAAACGAAATAGAAGTATGTAACACTATTAAGCTGCTGAAAAATAATTTACCAGGAGCTGATAATATAACGGGGCTTAACTTCTGAAATATCGAATTACAGACCTATTACTCTTACAAGTTGCTTGGGGAAGATATTTGAAAAAACTATAAATGGTAGGATACAAAACTTTATTCAGAAAGTGGTAGGTTTTGATGCCAATCAATTTGGGTTTCAAAAAGATATTGGTACTGATTCTGCAGTTTTAGTTTCAACCAACTCTATAATAAATAAGTTAGATGAAGGAAACTATGTATGCTCAGTGTTCGTCGATCTAAAAAAGGCCTTCGATACAGTGAACCA
>OX352774.1:157988453-158033453 GCA_947095535.1 Poecilobothrus nobilitatus | reverse complement strand
ATTTCAACGGGAAGGTACTGGAATGGGGAATGCCAATTCCGGATGCTAGAGGGGGGTATGTGTTGGAGATGGCGTCCAGGGCGGGTCTCATTGTTCTGAACGTCGGAAACACGCCAACCTTTAGACGTCCTGGTTGCGCAGGAACCATCCCAGATGTCTCGCTTGCTTCGCAGCGACTTGCTTCTCGTGTTGCGGATTGGCATGTGATCGAGGATTATATGGGTAGCGACCACCAGTATATGGTATTTAGGTTCGAGTTCCGCGAAGGTCAGCAGCGGCAGGCGATGCCTGCTGGCCGCTCTTCCTGGAACGTGGGTAGAATTGATGAGGCTGGGTTCGCCAGTTCGGTTTCATGGGAGGTGGTGGCACCCATGAATACCGAGCGGGGGAGTCGGGCCCACTGCGAGATGATCGTCGATCCTACCTTACGGCTGGTTGGCGAGGTTTGTGAGGCTTCCATTCGGCATGGGAAGAGACCTGTATACTGGTGGACTCGTCAAATCGCGGAGCTTCGAAAGGAGTGCCTTAGGCTTCGGCGCCTGTCGACCCGCACCAGAAGCCGGGATGAGGCTGCCCGTTGGTCTGCAGATCACAAGACCAAAAAGAAGGAGCCTCGTCATGCTATTGGTAGCAGCAAGGCTCAATGTTTTAAAAAGCTGCGGGAGGACGTTGATGCGGACCCATGGGGTTTGGGCTACAAAATCGTTACTCAAAAATTTGGGACCCGAGGTTGTACCAACCTTATGGATGCTGCATTGATGAACTATATAGTTCGCGGGCTCTTTCCGGTGCACCCGGAAAGAATACGGAGGAGTTTTGATAATATGGATGAGATCGTCTACTTTCGCATGGAGGAACTGGAAGCGGCTGCTAGCTCTTTCAAACCAAGGAAGGGGCCTGGGCCGGATGGATTCCCGGTTGAAATTTGGAAGTTGGTCTACCGGGTTAACCCTAACCTCTTGCTGAACATGTACAATGCGTGTCTTTCAGCGGGAGTCTTCCCAAAACGCTGGAAAGTAGCACGCCTTGTGCTGGTGGGCAAGGGGAAGGGGGACCTGGAGCTTCCCTCTTACTACCGGCCGCTGTGTATGTTAGACACGGCTGGAAAGGTTTTGGAGAAGTTGCTGAAGTCGCGGTTGCAGTGCGCCATCGCGGACGCGGGAGGCCTATCGCCATGGCAGTTTGGCTTCAGGTCGGGTCGGTCGACGGTTGATGCCATCACTGAGGTGGCGGAGGCCGTAAATCGGGCGGAAAGTCATAATCATTTCTCGCGTCGAATTATCCTGTTCGTGACACTTGCCTTGAGAAATGCTTTTAACTCCCTCAGATGGGTGGGCGTCATTAGGGCACTGGAGGAGGATTACCGAGTTCCGGGATACCTCCTCCGGATGGTGGACGACTACCTGGCGGATCGAATCCTTGTGTACGACACACTTGAGGATTCGAGGAGTATTATTGTAACCTCAGGCGCGGCGCAAGGGTCTGCTCTTGGCCCCGATCTCAGAACGAGACAGTACTTGTCGGGTATGCCGAAGACGTGGCCCTACTTATCGCGGCGCGGAGTGTGGAGCTAGCGCAGTTCAAGCTCAACCAAGCGATGCGCACCATCAGTGCGTGGATGGATGGGCATGGGCTGTCGCTGGTTCTTAACAAGACGGAGATCGTGGTCCTAACTAAAAAGGGGATCAACACCATACTCCCTCTGCGTGTGGAGGAGTTGGACGTTATGACCAAACCGGCAGTGAAATACCTTGGCGTGCTTGTAGATCGTGGCGTCAGCTTCTTCGAGCAAATAAAGGCAACGGCGGACAGGACTGCAGGAGGTATTGCGGCCCTGAGCAGATTAATGGCCAACGTGGGTGGACCTAAAGCTGGGACTAGGAGGCTGTTAATGTCCTCGGTCATGTCGGTCTTGCTGTACGGATCTGAGGTTTGGGCGCATGCCCTTTCCAAAGAGATGTACAGACTGAGACTGGCCCGAGTGCAGAGGAGAGCAGCCTTGAGGGTTGCTTCAGCCTACAGGACGGTGTCGGAGCCGGCTGTCCTTGTGATAGCCGGCGTTATACCAATTGCACTCTTGGCACAGGAGCGGCAATTGGTATACCGGAGAAAGGAAGAGGGTAATCCTGAGGCTATCAGAGTGGAGGAGAGGTCGATTTGGCAGGAAATGTGGGAGAGGGAAAGGAGAAGTCTCTGGACAAGAACTTTCATCCCAGAGATCAAACCGTGGCTTGAGCGGCGACATGGGGAGGTGGACTACTACCTCACACGTTCCTGTCCGGACACGGTTACTTCAGGTCTTACCTGAGCAGGATTGGGAAAAGTGCATCGGCGGAGTGCCTGTTCTGTGAAAACGGACAGGATGACGCCGAGCACACATTTTTCGCTTGCGGAAGGTGGATCTTGGAGCGGCTGGAGCTGGAGCGGGATGTGGGAGACCGGTTCATCCCTGATGTCGCAGTGCAGGTGATGCTGGGAAGTGCGGAGGCCTGGAATCGTGTCTCACATTACGTGCAGCAGGTCCTGCGTTCGAAAAAAGTAGATTTAGAGGCGTACGAGGCGATAGAGAGGATGGAGTATTGCCTCAGGGGCGCAGGGCAAAGGACCTGGTCTGAAGTAATGTGAAAAACGTTTCCGGGCCGGAGTTCAACGTGGGAAAAGGGGGTGGATGGTTTATTCGGTATACTGCGCCTGCAGGGAGTCCGACACTACCTTGGAGATGCGTACCCTCCATGTGTGTCCGTCATAGGATTCCACCACCAGCCTCGTAAACAAAAAAAAAAAAAAATTATTATTATTATTATTATTCATTTATAATATTATTAGTATTATTATTAATATTATGATTATTATTATTATTATTATTATTATTATTATTAGTATTATTATTATTATTATTATTATTATTATTATCATTATTATTCTTATTATTATTATTATTATTCATATTTTTATTATTATTATTTTATTATTTTTATTATTATCATTATTATTATTATCATTATCATTGTTATTATTATTATTTTTATTATTATTATTGTTATTATTATTATTATTTTTATTATTATTATTATTATTATTATTATTATTATTGTCATTACTAATATTATTATTATTCATATTATTATTATTATTATTATTATTATTATTATTATTATTATTATTAGTATTATTATTATTATTATTATTATTATTCTTATTATTATTATTCATATTTTTATTATTATTATTTTATTATTTTTATTATTATGATTATTATTATTATTATTATTATTATTATTAGTATTATTATTATTATAATTACCATTAGTATTATTATTATAATTATTATTATTATTATTATTATTTTTGTTATTATTATTATTATTATTATTTTTATTATTATTATTATTGTTATTATTATTGTTATTATTATTATTCTTATTATTATTATTCTTAATATTAGTTTTATTATTGTTATTATTATTATTTTTCTAATTATTATCATTATTATTATTATTATTTTAATTATTATTATTATTATTATTGTTATTATTATTATTAATATTATTATTATTATTATTATTATTATTAATTGTATTATTATTATTATTTATTTATAATTATTATTAGTATTATTATTATTATTATTATTTTTATTATTATTATTATTATTATGATTATGATTATCATTATTATTATTGTTATTTTCATTATTATTATTATTGTTAATATTATTATTAATATTTTTATTATTATTTTTATTATTATTATTATTATTGTTATTATTATTATTATTTTTATTATTATTATTATTATTGTTGTTATTGTTATTATTATTATTATTATAATTCATATTATTATTATTATTATTATTACTTATTTATAATTATTATTATTATTACTTATTTATAATTATTATTATTATTATTATTTTTACTATTATTATTATTATTATTATTGTTATTATTATTATTAATATTTTTATTTTTATTATTATTATTATTGTTATTATTATTATTAGTATTATTATTATTATTATTATTTTTATTATTATTATTATTATTATTTTTATTATGATTATTATTGTTATTATTATTATTATTATTTTTATTATTTTTAATCTTTTATTATATTATGTTTTGTTTGTTGATAAACTGTTTATTTTATTCTGTCTAATTATTATAAATTTACATCTTTTTATATATAAATTAAATACTAAAATCAGCATTAATTACACCTTGAATATAGTTACAAATTTAGTAGAATTATTTTCCGTATTATAAACTTGAAATAACTTTATACTGACCTACATTACTTTAAATCTACATTAAAATTTTACAACAACAGTTTACATTACATACATTTGATTTAACATAAGTTAATTTACTTAATACAATATTGTATTTCATTCAAACATTTAATTTTTATGCATAAAAATGCAGCGTCAGCGAAAACCATTGCATAACGTTTAATTGTTAAAGAAATTTTTATTTATTACTAAAAATGGTAAATTTTAAATCGTAACTTAAATTGACTAAAGTAATTTGAACATTCCGCCCACCAAGAACCTATAAAACCGTACCTTGACTTGCTGATGGTATAGGTTCTTCAGTAAACTGGCCAATGTAGTGAATCTCTTAATCTTTGGTGTAATGAAAACTATGGTTTGGGGGTTGCTGATGAATTGCATTTAAAAATCTTAGTCCAAATTTTACTATATACAGTGATACCCTCATGTACGTCCGTCCGATTTATTGTTAACAATCTTGCTTGTATCATCATGTGGTTCCTCATTTGGTAGTGGACATATTTTAGTTATATTTCTCTGTGTAATTCCTTTGTTCGTTTTAATTGAAACTACCCTTACAATACCGTCTTCTCCTGGATGTATTTCCACGATTCTTCCTAATGGCCATTTGTTTGATGAAAGTCTTTCATCCTTTATCAGAACTAATTGATCTAGTTTTATGTTTTCCTTTGATTGTTTCCATTTATTTCGTTCCTGTAATGAACTTATGTACTAAGTCCAACGCTCCCAAAAGGAGTTTTTTAGTTGTTGTAATAATTTCTATTTCCCTCCTTGTAACCCAAGTGTTTTAGTAGCAGCATGCAAATGTTGGCCTATAAGGAAATGCCCTGGTGTAAGTGCTTCTAAATCGTTGCAAGCATTACTCGATGAGCAAAGTGGTCTAGAGTTCAAACAGGATTCTATTTGCGTTAAAAGAGTAACCATCTCTTCATATGTCAGGAGTTGTTCACCTAAAACTTTTTTGAGAAGCCGTTTTGTTGATTTAATGCCAGCCTCACATAGTCCACCAAAATGGGGACTTCCAGGTGGAATAAAAAGCCAATTAATTTTTTCATTTGCAAGTACATCTTTTGAATTAAGATATGTTTTCTTTAGAATATTATTAGCACCAACGAAGTTTGTTCCTTGATCTGAGTAAATATCTGTACATAATCCTCGTCTGGAAATGAGACGGCGTATTGCTGCTAAGGATGCATCACTTGTGAGATCTGTTACTAGCTCCAGATGTATCGTCTTTGTAGAAAGACAAAGAAAAAGTTCAATATACGCCTTGCACGATTTCGCTCCTCGTCCACGGCTAAATTTAATAAATATTGGACCACCAAAATCAAGTCCTACAGATGAAAAAGATCTGCCAGGTGATACTCTGGTCTCCGGTAGCAATCCCATGATTTGATTTTGAATTGTAGGATTAGATCGGAAACATACCAAACACTTTCGAAGTATGCGTTTGATTACTGTGATTCCACCAATAATCCAATATTTTAAACGGATAGTAGTTTGTGTAGCTTGCGCGCCTGAATGTAACAATTTTTGGTGATAGTATGTGATGATCGAAATTGTTAAATATGAGGGTCCATCAATTATTATTGGATGTTTTTGTTCATATGATATTGGTGAGAGGGTTACCGCCCACCCTGAGGATTCCGTTTGATTCTAAGAAAGGATTAAGAGCTTTGATTCTACTTGATAGTTTTATCCCTTTATTACCTTTTAATTGCTCAATTTCATCTTTGAAAAAGTGGGTTTACATGAGTTGCACGCAAGTTTTTTCAGCTTTACTTAATTCTTCCGTTGATAAGTAATTAGTTCGTTTTCCCCTTGGAACGAGTGAATTGTTCTTGAATCGCAAACACAACGCCGTTATTCTAATCATTCTAGTAAACGATGAATATCGGATGATCCATTCAGGTTCTGGAAGATTGACAACAGTGCTTAAAATTACAGTTCTTGCTTTAAAATTAGTATGATCCGTCATGTCTTTTATATGTGGCCAAAAGGCTTTAGTGTGACTTAGCCACTCCGGCCCTTTCCACCACGGTTGCTGCTGTCCTAATTGACTCGCACTCACGCCTCGAGATGCTATATCAGCTGGATTTTCCTTACTTTAAACGTGATAAAATATAACTAACTCTATTTGCTACATAAGTTTTCTATTTGTTTGGATGTTGGCAAAATGTTAAATTTCGTGGTGTATTATCCAACACCATTGGGGTCACTTCCGGTGTACCGCAAGGTAGCCATTTAGGCCCGCTTCTGTTTAATGTTTTTATTTCAGATCTTTCGGAATATCTAAGCAATATATTTCACATTTCGTTTGCTGATGACCTAAAAATATATCAAGTGGTTAAAGATTATGCTGATGCAGCTAAACTTCAATCAAGCTTATCAGTGTTACAAACTTGGTGTACGTCAAATAAAATAGAACTCAACATACAGAAATGTAAAGTTATTAGCTTTACACGTAAACGGTCTTCTTTAATATATGACTACAAAATAGATAATGTTACTCTTGAAAGGGTTTTTAGCATTACTGATCTGGGAATTCTTCTCGATAATAAACTTAATTATAATCTTCACTATGACCTAATAGTTTCAAAGGCTAATAAAATGTTAGGTTTCATTAAGAGAAGAGGTAAAGAATTTAGCGACTTAGCTGTGACAAAATCTCTTTATTGTTCCCTAGTTCGTTCTATCTTAGAATACGGTACCATTGTTTGGGATCCAGCCTTTGCAGTTCATTCCAATAGAATCGAATCAGTTCAAAAGCAATTTCTTTTATTTGCATTAAGGAATCAATATAACCCTTTTGATTTTGCTAATCTACCTAGTTACACTACAAGACTTGATTCATTAAACTTGCTTTCTTTATCTTTACGTAGACAACTATTGTCATTATGCTTTAATTTTGATATTTTGAATAATAGTATTTCTATCCAATCTCTTAATAACAAGTTTAGACTTAACGATAGTGTTAGGCAAACTAGAAATACTAAATTTTTAATGGACTACAAACATAATACAGAGTACGGTAGAAATGAACCCATCAACAGATGTTGTACTACTTTTAACAAAATTAGTCATCTCTATTCTACATCTATCTCCAGAAAAACGTTCAAACACATTTTACAACTACATTTTTCCAATTTAATGACCTTAGACAATTAATTCTTAATTAAGCAAAAAAAAAATTTTTTTTTTTTTTTTAATTATGATATAATTTTAAACATAGCACATTTATTGTATTGCATTATAATACAATTAATGTTTTTCATTTAGATCATTTTTTTTTTTTTTTTGTACATTTTATAAATAGTAATTTAATGCTTTCAAGTACTGTTAATAAAAAAAAAATGTTCATTTTTTTTTTTAATTTTACTTCTACAAAATAATAAGATATTTATTTACGTTTAATTTGCTACATAAGTTATTACATAAAATGTTAAATTGATTGTCATTATATATATGTACATATCTGTACTGATATCATATTTCAATTTTTTTTGTTAAAATAAAGTTGTTAATGTAGTTTAAATAAAAAATTAATAATAACAATAACAATAAATTAACTTTTTTTAGGTTTTAAGTTATTATAAATGTAGTTTTAAGTCATTGTTTTGTTTAATTTTAATTATAAGCATTAATTTAAGAATTTTTTTTGTAACGACCTTGCTTAGGTTTTGTAAAATAAAATAAAATAAAATAAAAATAAGACAATTGTCGAGTCAGTCCAAAAAAATTTGTTTATATCTTTCCATTTGAATGCTTTAGATACTTGCTCCATAAGTTGTAGTAGAAGTTGAGCTCCACATAATTCCAAGCGTGGTATTGACACTGTTTTTATCGCAGCTACCTTCGACTTTGAACATAACAAATTGGTTATGATTTTACCATCTGGCTTTTCAATTCTAATGTAGATAACTGCAGCGTAAGCTGTCATAGAAGCGTCTGCAAATCCATGTAATTGTATTACATCTCCAAGTTCGTAGTTTATACAGCGGGGTATATTAATTCCTTGAATATTATAAAGATCATTACGTAAGTTGTTTCATTGATCTTGTAAATAATCTGGCAAAGGGCAATCCCAATCAATTTGAGTTAGCCATAATTGTTGCAATAGTGATTTACCTTGTATAAGTATTGGTTGCAACCAACCAAGAGGATCAAAGAGTTTAGATATTTCTGATAATATTGATCTTTTCGTATGAAGATTCTTTTCCTGCTTTTGTTGGCTCACCTTATAAAAAAAATTATCAGTTGCTGGTAGCCAATACAATCCTAATGTTTTCACTTGCACTCCCTTTTCCAAATCTAGTGGTAATGCCCGATCTGTTTCTAATATTTTTGATAATAAATTATTATCATTTGCTGCCCACTTCCGTAACGGAAAGCCTGCCTCCTTCAGGATTTTGCTAAGATCTTCTCTAATATGCTGAGCTTCTTCCAGAGTATGAGCTCCTGTTATTAAGTCATCTACATAAAAATCGTTAAGAATGATGTCTGCAATTTTTGGGTTTTCTAGTTTTACCGACTGCGCTACTTCATGTAAAGTTCTTATTGCTAGGAATGGAGCTGACGCGACTCCAAAGGTAACAGCCTTCAGTCTATAACCTTTAACTTCGTCAGTTGGATGTTTTCTCCACACTATTCTGTGAAAATCGCGATGTTCTGGCTTCAACCATATCTGTCGGTACATTTTTTCAATATCGCCAGTAATTGCAAATTTATATTTTCTCCACCGCAATAATATATCGTAAATAGATAGAGTCAGTTAATAAAAAATCGTTCAGCGATTTTCCAGATGGTGATGTGGCAGATGCATCAAAAACTACTCTAGTTTTGGTTGTTGTACTGCTAGCCTTCAATATAGCATGATGTGGAAGATAGTAATTGACCTTGTTGATTTGATTTAGTGGTACTTTTTCAATATGCTCTAACTGAATATATTCATCTATAACCTTGTTATAATCATCCTTTAACTCAGAATTTAATTTAAACATGCGCTCTAATTGAAATAGTCTCTGCAATGCTCTTGAACGAGTACCTTCTAACTCTGCACCTGGCATCAATTTAAACGGTAAACTTACTTGATATCTGCTTGATGGTAAACGTTGGACATCTTGTTTATAAATCTCTTCTGCTAGTAAATTCTGAACTGGGGGTTCAATATGGTATTCCATTTCTTCTTGTTCCCAGAATTTTCTCAGAAATTGATCCACATCTTTAGTTGAAATTAAACTAAAAATCTTATAACTTGATTCGATTAGTACAGGTTCTCACAGTGTCCAAACCAATGCTGTTTTTTGCGCAGTTAGATATCTTGATTGTGTGTCTTTTACTCCATTTTTTATAATATAGCCGAATATATCGGGGCCCAACAAAATGTCAATTCTCCCCTTTATATTAAAAGTTGGATCTGCTAAATCATCCAGATTGATTCTTGTTGAATTTGGTGATAGATTTTTATGTGGTAAATCGCATGTAATTTGTGGTATTATTAATTCTTGAATGAGGTGATGATTACGAGTCAATTTTTCCTTTATTTTTAGGTTAGCCACACCCATAGACACAGCCCTTTCAGTTGACCCAATTCCGCTAATTATAGTTCTGTCATAACTACGAGGAAGTTTCAAACATTGCACAGCAGCTTTAGTTATAAATGATCTTTGAGAACCTTGGTCAATTAGAGCTCTAAACGAAATATAATCTCCATACTTATTTTCTACTTGAATTAATGCTGTTGCTAACAAGATGTCGTTTCCCCTTTCTGCATTAGTGGCTGTTAAAGTTTCCTTCTGTTTTGTATTTTCAATGTGCAAAGATGTATGATGTGCAGATTTACATTTTAAAGAGCGAGATTTTGAAAAACAGACCTTTGAGACATGACCATATTGTAAGCAATTAAAACATAGTTTATGTTTTTCCACTAAAGATCATTTTTGTTGAACGTTTAGATACTTAGTTGAACGTTTAGAAATTTCTTACATTTAAAAACTCGATGCGTATCGTTGCACATAATACAATGTGATCTTCCTTCAATGTTGACAGCATGTACATGAGTTTTATTTAATGTCTTCATACTGCTCATAGCTTCTATAGATCTAAATCGTTGTTCTAAAAATGTTGTTAATTGAGCTAACGTTGGAAACTCTCTACTAGAACCTAGGCCCTCATCCCATTTTTTCCTGGCCTCTATATCTAATTTTTGGGATAGAATGTGGACCACTATAGGTCTCCACGATTCCGTAGATTGCCCTAATCCTTTAATTCCTGCTAATGATTCGGTTGTAACATCAAGTAACCCCTTATAGCTGTTAGCATTTTCCGCTTTAGTAAATGGAGCAGATGTAATTGCATGCAAATGTGATGATAGAATAACTTGGTTATTTGCAAATCGGTTTATTAACAACTCCCAAGCTGTTTTATAATTTTCTTCACTTACGGACAAATGTTTTATTAGATTGCTTGCTTCGTCAGTCAGTACAGATTTGAGATATTGCATTTTTTTGACATTGCAAATCTCGTTATTTTCATGAACCATTGCATTAAATAATTCATAAAATGTAGTCTATTTCATATAGTTGCCATTAAATCTAGGAATCTTTATTCTTTCTAATTGAAAGTTATCCTTGATAACAATTCTTGTGGATTGAGACTCTTCTCCAGCTGGCGTGCATGGTCTTGCTATCAGCTTTACTTTCTCTTCCTTTTATCCATTAATGAACCCCTTAAATTTGGTTATTAAGTCTAAGGAAAGTTCTTCTGCTTCTTCATAGCGTTCTTGATATTCCTTGAGTAAGGTACTATTGCGGGCTTTCCCCCCCAGTACTTCTGGATGCTTCTCAAGACAGCGTCTCCATATGCTGTGAACGCGTTGCAGACGACTTTCGAAGTATTCCAATGAATGCCTGTCCTTGCTATCTTTCTTGTAATTTCTGTTGATTCTAAAAAGCTCTTCCAAATTAGACATTTGAATTTCTTCACAAGAAAAAGTAGTTATTGTTTTTTGTTTTTATGTTGATATAATCGGCTTGTCCAATTGTCTTTTGACCATTTATGGTTAAATGTTCCGGCTCGAAGGACCAATGTTTTGTTTGTTGATAAACTGTTTATTTTGTTCTATCTAATTATTATAAATTTACATCTTTATATATAAATTAAATACTTAAATCAGCATTAATTAAACTTTGAATATCGTTACAAATTTAGTACAATTATTTTCCGTATTATAAACTTGAAATATCATTATACTGACCTACATTGCTTTAAATCTACATTAAAATTTTACAACAACAGTTTACATTACATACATTTGATTTAACATAAGTTAATTTACTTAATACAATATTGTATTTCATTCAAACATTTAATTTTTATGCATAAAAATGCAGCGTCAGCAAAAACCATTGCATAACGTTTAATTGTTAAAGAAATTTTTATTTATTACTAAAAATGGTAAATTTTAAATCGTAACTTAAATTGACTAAAGTAATTTGAACAGTTAATATTATTATTATTTTTATTATTATTATTAATATTATTATTATTAGTATTATTATTAATATTAAGTATTATTATTATTATTATTATTTTTATTATTATTATTATTATTCATATTATTATTACTATTATTTTTAGTATTATTATTATCATTATTATTATTATTATTATTAGCATTATTATTAATATTATTTTATTATTATTTTTATTATTATTATTATTTTATTATTATTATTTATTTATAATTTTTATAAGTACTATTATTATACTTATTATTATTATTATGATTATTATTATGATTACTATTATTATTATTATTATTGTTATTATTTTTATCATTATTATTATTGTTATGATTAATATAATTCTTATTATTCATATTATTATTATTATTTATTTATTATTATTATTATTATTATTATTATTATGAATATTATTATTATTTTTATTATTATTAATATTATTGTTAGTATTATTATTATTATTGTTATTTTTATTATTTTCATTATTATTGTTATTTTTATATTAATTTTTATTATTATTATTATTATTATTATTATTATTATTATTAGTATTATTATTATCAGTATTATTATTATTATTAGTGCTATTATTATTATTATTGTTATTATTATTTTTATTATTATTCATTTTATTATTATTATTTATTTATAATTATTATTAGTTTTATTATTATTATTATGATTATTATTATTATTATTATTATTATTGTTATTATTATTATTTTTATTATTATTCATTTTATTATTATTATTATTAGTATTATTATTATTATTATTATTATTATTCATATTATTGTTATTATTATTATTATTTTTATTATTATTATTTTTATTATTGTTGTTATAATTATTATTTATTTATAATTATTATTAGTATTATTATTTTTATTATTATAATTATTATTGTTATATTATTATTATTATTATTAGTATAATTATTATTATTATTATTATTAGTGTTATTATTATTTTTATTATTATTGTTATTATTGTTATAATTCATATTATTATTATTATTATAATTAATTTATAATTATTATTAGTATTATTATTCTTATTATTATTAGTATTATTATTATTATTACTATTATTATTATTCATATTATTATTATTATTATTATTATTATTATTATTATTATTTTTATTAATATTGTTATTATTATTATTATTATTAATAATATTATTATTAGTGTTATTATTATTAGTATTATTATTATTATTATTGTTGTTATTATTATTATTATTAGTATTATACTTATTATTATTTTTCTTATATTTATTATTGTTATTATTATTATTCATATTATTATTATAATTATTTATTTATAATTATTATTAGTATTATTATTATCTTTATTATTGTTATTTTTATTATTATTATTATTAATATTATTCATATAATTATTATTATTTAATTATAATTATTAGTAGTATTATTATTATTATTATGATTATTATTATTATTAGTGTTAATTATTAGTGTTATTATTATTAGAAATGTGTTAATGTATCACAACAAAATTTATTGAATGAGTTTGTGTGTCAAAGTGCAATACTTGTGCAAATTTTCAATTGGTCAAATCGTTTAAGCGCAACAACAAAAAATGAGACAATTCATGGCCTGCAGCCTGATGGGTTAATATATCGTAACCAAATCAACTCAGAAAGCTTTTGTTATAAAGACCTACACTTTTGTAAATTTTCAACTCAATTGGTAAAACGGTTTAAGTGCGACAACAAAGAAATTAAAAATTTTTATTGAGCCCTGGTGCCGAAACGGGTTAATGGATCGTAACCAAATCTCCTCAGTGAGGTCCTGTGGTAAAGAGCTACACTTTTGTAAATTTTCAAATCAATTGGCAAAACCGTTTAAGCGCGACAACAAAGAAATTGAAAAACTTCATTGAGTCCTGGTGTCGAAACGGGTTAATGGATCGTAACCAAATGAACTCAGTGAGCTCCTGCGGTAAAGAGCTACACTTTGATAAATTTTTAACTCAATTGGTCGAACAGTTTAAGTGCGACAACTAAGTAAATTACAAAACTTCACTGACCCCTGGTGCCGAAACGGGTTAATGGATCGAAACCAAATCAACTCAGTGAGCTCCTGTGGTAAAGAGCTACACTATTGTAAATTTTAAACTCAATTGGTCCAACCGTTTTAGCAGGACAACAGAAAAATTGAATGAACTTTGTTCGGCTCTCGTGCCCAAACGGGTTACCGGATCTTCATAAAAATTTGTAACAGGGTTTTTTTCAGACCATAAAACCACCATACAAAATTGGACATAAATCGGAAACAAAAATTTTTTTGGAAGCCCGCCGGGCCGAATCCGGGTATCATATTGAATCCAAATTTCTTCGGTACCCGTCCAATGATAAGAAGAATATTTGTCCAAATTTTCAACTCAATCGATCAAACCGTTTAGGCAGGACAACGAAAAAACGAAACGGCTTTAAATGGCTCTCGGGCCGCAATGGGTTAATGAACCGAAACACGATATAGCCTATAACACTTTCCGGGGTCATAGGAACGTTCCTGCAAAATTTGGTTGCAATCGGACTGGTGGTTTTTACGTGAAAAGGGCACAAACAAACAAACAAACAAACAAACAAACAGAATTTCTTCCTTATTTATTAGATTATTAATATTATTATTATAATTACTATTATTATTATAATTATTATTATTATTATTATTGTTATACCCTACACCTAAAGTATAGTGTATATTAACTTTGGTATGGTGTTTTTAACCACCAAAAGAAAGTGAGTTAGATATGGAAATGTATATATATTCTGAATCAGGATCACATTCTGAGTCGATGTAACGATGTCCGTCCGTCCTTTCGCACGATAACTCAAAAACTAATAAAGCTATCATGATGAAATTTATATAGTAGTTTACTAATTACGAAAGGAAGGCTTAGTTCGAATCTAGATAATATCGGTAAATGGGTTCGGATTCTGGAAGCTTCCGAATGATTCCGGAGCAAACAAGATTATCTCCAAAACCAACAAAGATAGAACCTTTAAATTTTGTACAATAATGTTTCTTCTCGTTCGATTTATGCCTCTGAAATTTAAGAGGATTTGGCCCATGGGCTTGGATTTTGGAAGCTTCCGAACGAGCACCAGAGCAAATGAGATTAACCAACCAACCAACCAACTCCAAACAACCATTCCAAAACCAACTAAGATATAACAATTAAATTTGGCAGAGTGTTGTTCTTTCATGTTTTATTTATGTCTCTAAAATTTAAGAGGATATGGTCCATGGGTTTGGATTTTGGAAGCTTCCGAACGAGCACCAGAGCAAATGAGATTATCTCCAAAACCAACTAAAATATAACCTTTAAATTTGGCAGAGTGGTGTTCTTTCATGTTTCATTAAAGTCTCTGAAATTTGAGGGGATTTGATTCTTGGGTCCTTATCTTGGAAGGTTCCGAACGAGCCCCAGAGCAAACGAGTATATCTCCACCACCAACAAAGATGGATCCTTTATTTTTAGTACAAGGGTGTACTGTTATGTTTCTTTTTCTATAAAATAGAAAACTGACATTTGAAAGAATTTGAACCATGGATTCGTATTTTGGAAGCTTTCGGATGAGCCACAGAGCAAATTAGATTATCTCCAAAACCAACAAAGATAGAACCTTAAATTTTGTACAATGATGTTCCTTCCCGTTTGATTTATGTCTCTCAAATTTAAGAGGATATGGTCCATGTGTTTGGATTTTGGAAGCTTCCGAAAGAGCGTCAGAGCAAATGAGATTATCTCCAAAAACAACAAAGATATAACCTTTAAATTTGTCTAAATGGTTTGATTTACTTCTCTGAAATTTAAGAGTATTTGCTCCAAGGGTTCGGTTTTGAATGCTTCCGATTATCTCCAAAACCACCTAAAATATAACCTTTAAATTTGGCAGAGTGGTGTTCTTTCATGTTTTATTTAAGTCTCTGAAATTTGAGAGGATTTGATTCATGGTTTCTTATCTTGGAAGGTTCCGAACGAGCCCCAGAGCAAACGAGTATATCTCCACAACCAACAAAGATAGAACCTTTATTTTTAGTACAAGAGTGTGCTGTTATGTTTCCTTTTCTATAAAATTGGAAACTGACATTCGAAAGAATTTGAACCATGTGTTCGTATTTTGGAAACTTCAGGACGGGCACAATAGCAACAAGTATATCTCCAAAACCAACAAAACTAGAACCTTTAAATTTAGTACAATGTTGTTCTGGCTTGTTTTCTTTATGTTCCTGAGATGGATTCGATGAATTGGAGTGGCAATTCGGGTACCTGCCACACACCTCCCAAGGACTAACAATCTTCGAAATTAATAAAGATAGAAACTTACAATTTTTTACAAAGGTGTCAAGCATATCCCAAGAGGATGCCTCTGTTACGTTCCTGAAATTCGAGTTGAATAAGACAGAAAATTGAAGAAGTTCAAGCAGCTGCCAAAAAAACTTATGGATTTTTAATTTTATTCGAATTATTCAGATGTAGGGTATTAATAAGTCGGTTGCATCGACTTTCTGTTACATTTACTTGTGGATTTTTAATTTAATTCGAATTATTCAGGTGTAGGGTATTAATAATTCGGTTGCATCGACTTACTGTTATATTTACTTGTTATTATTATTATTACTATTATTATTATTATTATTATTATGATTATTATTATTATTAATACTATTATTATTATTATTATTATTATTATTATTATTGTATTTATTATTCATGTTATTATTTTTATTATTATTATTATTATCATTATTCATATTATTATTATTATTAATATTATTATTAATTAAATTATTATTATCATTAATATTATTATTTATATATAATTATTATTATTATTATTAATATTATTATTATTATTATTAATCATACCCTACACTTAAAGTATAGGGTATATTAACTTTGGTATGGTGTTTGTAAGCACCAAAAGGAAGGGAGTTAGAAATGGACATGTATATATAATCTGAATCAGGATCACCTCCTGAGTCGATTTAACGATGTCCGACCGTCCGTTCACACTATAACCCAAAAACTAATAAAGCTATCTTGATGAAATTTATATAGTAGGTTGCCAATTACGAAAGGAAGGCTATGCTCGAATCTGGACGAATCAAACGAAATTATCTCCAAAACCAACAAAGATAGAACCTTTAAATTTTGTACAATGATGTTCCTTCCCGTTTGATTTATGCCTCTGAAATTTAAGAGGATTTGGTACATGGGTTTGGATTTTGGAAGCATCCGAACGAGCACCAGAGCAAATGAGATTATCTGCAAAACCAATAAAGATATAACCTTCAAATTTGACAGAGTGGTGTTCTTTCATGTTTTCTTTAAGTCTCTAAAATGTGAGAGCATTTGATCCATGGGTTCGGATTTTGGAAGCTTCCGAACGAGCCCCAGAGCAAACAAGTATATCTCCACAACCAATGAAGATAGAACCTTTATTTTTAGTACAAGAGTGTGCTGTTATGTTTCCTTTTCTATAAAATTGGAAATTGACATTTGAAAGAATTTGAACCATGGATTCATATATTGGAAGCTTCCGAACGAGCCCCAGAGCAAACGATATTATCTCCAAAACCAATAAAGATAGAACCTTTAAATTTTTTACAATGATGTTCCTTCCCGTTTGATTTATGTCTCTGAAATTTAAGAATATATGGTCCATGGGTTTGGATTTTGGAAGCTTCCGAACGAGCCCCAGAGCAAATGAGATTATCTCCAAAAACAACAAAGATATAACCTTTAAATTTGGCAGAATGGTGTTCTTTCATGTTTGATTTAGGTCTCTGAAATTTGAGAGGATTTGGTAAAAGGGTTCGGATTTTGTAAGCTTCCGAACGAGCCCCAGAGTAAACGAGATTATCTCCAAAATCAACAAAGATAAAACCTTTCAATTTTGTACAATGATGTTCCTTCCCGTTCGATTTATGTCTCTGAAATTTAAGAGAATTTGGTCCATGTGTTTGGATTTTGGAAGCTTCCGAACGAGCACCAGAACAAATGAGATTATTTTCAAAACCAACTAAGATATAACCTTTAAATTTGGCAGAGTGGTGTTCTTTCATGTCTTATTTAAGTTTCTGAACTCTGAGAGGATTTGGTTAATGGGTTCTTATCTTGGAAGCTTCCGAACGAGCCCCAGAGCAAACCAGTAAATATCCACAACTGACAAAGATAGAACCTTTATTTTTTGTACAAGAGTGTACTGTTATGTTTCCTTTTCTATAAAATTGGAAATTGACATTTGAAAGAATTTGAACCATGGATTCATATATTGGAAGCTTCCGAACGAGCCCCAGAGCAAACGATATTATCTCCAAAACCAATAAAGATAGAACCTTTAAATTTTTTACAATGATGTTCCTTCCCGTTTGATTTATGTCTCTGAAATTTAAGAATATATGGTCCATGGTTTTTGATTTTGGAAGCTTCTGAACGAGCCCCAGACCAAATGAGGCTAACTCCAAAAACAACAAAGATATAACCGTTAAATTTGTCAGAATGGTGTTCTTTCATGTTTGATTTAGATCTCTGAAATTTGAGAGAATTTGGTCCATGGGTTCGGATTTTGGGAGCTTCCGAACGAGCCCCAGAGCAAACGGGATTATCTCCAAAATCAACAAAGATAAAACCTTTAAATTGGCAAAATGAAGTTCTTTCATGTTTGATTAAGGTCTCTGAAATTTGAGAGGATTTGGTCCTTGGATTCGGATTTTGCAAGCTTCCGAACAAGCCTCAGAGCAAATGATATTATCTCCAAAAGCAACAAAGATATAACCTTTAAATTAGGCAGAATGGTGTTCCTTCATGTTTCTGTTTCATTTATGTTCATTTATGTTTCTGAAATTTGTGAGGATTTGGTCTTTGGGTTCAAATCTTTGAAGCTTCCGGACGAACCCCAGAGCAAACGAGTATATCTCCACAACCAACAAAGATAGAACTTATATTTTTAATGCAAGGGTGTTCTGTTACGTTTTCTTTTCTGTAAAATTGGAAACTGTCATTTGAAAGAATTTGAACCATGGGTTCGTATTTTGGAAACTTCCGGACGAGTACAAGAGCAGCGAGCATATCTCCAAAACCAACAAAAGTAGAACCTTTAAATTTAGTACAATGGTGTTCTGGCTTGTTTTCTTTATGTTCCTGAGATGGATTCGATGAATTGGAGTGGCAATTCGGGTACCTGACACACACCTCCCAAGGACTAACAATCTTCGAAATTAATAAAGATAGAAACTTACAATTTTTTACAAAGGTGTCAAGCATATCCCAAGAGGATGCCTCTTTTACGTTCCTGAAATTCGAGTTGAATAAGACAGAAAATTGAAGAAGTTCAAGCAGCTGCCAAAAAAACTTATGGATTTTTAATTTTATTCGAATTATTCAGATGTAGGATATTAATAAGTCGGTTGCATCGACTTTCTGTTACATTTACTTGTGCATTTTTAATTTAATTCGAATTATTCAGGTGTAGGGTATTAATAATTCGGTTGCATCGACTTACTGTTATATTTACTTGTTTATAATTATTTTTAGTATTATTATTATTAGTATTAGTATTATTATTATTATTATTATTATTATTATTATTATTATTATTATTATTATTATTATTATTATTATTATTATTATTATTATTATTATTATGATTACTATTATTATTATGAGTATTATTATTATTATTATTTATATTATTATTATTATTAGTAATATTATGATTATTATTATTATTATGATTATTATTAATTAAACTATTATTATTATTAATATTAATTAAATTATTATTATTATTAATATTATTATTATTATTTATTTATAATTATTATTAGTATTATTATTATTATTTTATTTTTATTTATTTTTATTTTATTTTATTTTATTTTTTATTTTATTTTTATTTTATTTTATTTTTATTTTATTTTAGAACCAAAGCAAGGTCGTTACAAAAATTCTTAAAGTTAAACTTAAAATTATTATTACACAATACAAGCAAACAAAAGTACATTATTTTGATGACTTAAGTCTACAAAAAAAATTACAATTTATTTTTATTAGATTTATTGAGTAAAAAAATTGTTTTTTATTTATACTTTTGTCCACAAAATAATTTTATTAATATTTTTTTTTTTTATAAGTCTTAAAATATTATATTTATTTTTATAAAGCCTATATATATTTCGGCATCACTGCCATCATCAGGGCGAATACAATTTAATACTAATTTAATAAAAAACATTTGAAAACAACAAAGATAAAAAAAAACATTAAAAATTATCTGTATGAATTATGAATCATTCAGAGCAATATAAAGAAGCTAAGTTAAGCCTTTAGCTTAGTCTTACTATTAAGAAAGAGAGAGAAAAAAAAAAAGAAAGATGTAGTTCGAGAAAATTCAAAAATGGGGTGAAGTCAATAGAGTTGAGTTCAACTCCAAAAAAACACAGGGCTGTCTCGCGGAAAATAGCCACTACCGTTCCTAACCTACTATTTCAGGGAGAAGTCTTGCAGCATTCAACGTATTTAAGCATGCTGGGCATCGGGTTAAACCAGAAATGGACTTGGTGAAATCATATTTTTGGTATAGCTAAGGATGCAGCTAAATGTTTGGGTTTTTGTATAGCTGCAAAACTTACTTTTCCGCATCTGATCTTCTCAATATCTATAAACGTACATTAGACCAAAAATGGAGTATAATGCACACATTTGGGCTGCAGGGCCTCGAACAGCACTGGGTTATTTAGATAATGTGCAAAACAGAGCTATTCGTTTAATCAACGACCCCTGTGTAACTTCTATGCTCACTTCACTCAGCCATCGTTGCAATATTGGGTCACTGACCTTGTTTTATAGGTATCTCGTAGGGATTAATACTTGTTCCAAAGAAATTAAACAAATAATGCCTCCACTCAAAGTTTTCCAACGAGACACAAGGAGGGTAACAGATGCTCATCCCTACCATGTTGAGTTATCAAGATGGCGAAATACAGCTTATGGAAGTTCGTTTGTCATGCGCACGTCCCGTTTGTGGAACCATATACCATCAGTAGATAGGTAGGCATTTGGGCGAGACAGGTCAGTAGGTCAAGGTCACCCGGAAGTAGGTCAAACTGTAATTAGGTCAGACAGGAGTAGGTTAACGACATAAAATTAGGTCAGCCGGCGGCGGCGACCGTCAGACAACTCTTGTTGTTTATAACGATTGTATACTTGTTTTAAGTAATAGGTAAACATGGAAATAGAAAGAAAAAATTTTTTTTTTATGCTTGCAAATTTTAAGATGTTGTTGTTTTTTATTTGTTGTTTTTTTCTTTCGTTTTTTTTTATGAAGTATTTAAAGAAGAGGAAAGAAAAACTATTAATTAATTGTTATGTAAGAATGTTGAAAAAAAAAAACAAGAAATCAAAAATATCTAACGTGGTACAGGTCTACTTCTTATTGATGTATACTTGGCTTAAGTAATAGGTGCATATGAAAAGTAGAAACAAAAAAATGGTTAATGAATGTAAAAGGAAAAAAATAAAAAAAGTTTAAACGTACAAGATAAAACAATTTTAAAAGGTACAACGCATCTTTAAAATTCATAAAAAAAAAGTGCAAACCTGTTTTTCTGTCTACATAATGATCAAACCATTGAAAAAAAATTATGCGTTTTTAGATGTACCTAACTATTTGTGTTGTTTTTTTTTTTTTTTCTACTTTAACTATTTAAAGAAGTTAAAAGAAAAAAACTAATGATTATTGTCGGTGTGTCGTGTAAAAAAAAAACAAGAAATCAAAAATATCTAACGTGGTCCAGGTATACTACTTGTTGATGTATACTTAGCTTAAGTAATAGGCGTATATGAAAAGAATAAGAAAAAATACTTTATAAAATTTAAAGAGAAAAAGAAAACAGAACAAAAAGATGTGTAACTACGTTTCTTTAAAATTTTAAAACTAATTTTAAAAAAATTAAAAGAAAAAGTGTAAACTGGTTTTTAAATGTTACATAAATATTCAACCTTGACAAAATTGATGCAATTTTGAGATGCTTTTATTTCTTCTTCTTATCTTTTTTCTATGAAGTATTTAAAGAAGAGGAAAGAAAAAAATTCTTAGTATCACCGTATAAGATTTTATTGTTATGTAAGAATGTTGAAAAAAAAACAAAGGAATAAAAGCGATTCAAAATAAGTTACGGGTAATTGCTTTTTTTTAAAGTAACAAGCAAGACATTATGTATAAATTGTGTAAAAAGTTAAAAAATTGTTAATAGAGTGAAAATTCTAGGATTAGAAACGTTCGCGATTGGTTGTCTTAATAAAATAAAAATCGGAAATTAAAATGAATACAGAAAAATTCACAATAAAATCAATAAAATCAGTGAATGTAAAACGATTCAACATTTTTGTAAAAAAAATTGGAGTTTATAATAAATGCAGTACCAGACAACAAAGATCCAATAGATTGGATTAAAACCGGTATTGAAGAATTATTCAGCAATTTACTTGAAAATGTTGATCCTACTGACAAAATTGATGTCACTTTTGGATGCCAAAGTTTTCATGAACGTGGTCCACCCTGGATCAATTTTAAAGAAGCAAAAGATCTTGAAATTTCGGAAATTTGGGAAGTTATTTCAAAAATTTTTCCAAGCAACTCTGAAGGATTATCTACAGATACGTTCTGTATAAATGTTACATATATACGACTTCCAGCAGGAAGTGGAAGAGGAAAAAGATACAACAATTTTGAAGAAGAATGTAATAAAAGAAGAGGCATAATTTCAATCAAAAACAAAGATAATTTATGCCACGTGCGTTAGTTGTTGCTATCTCATTCATAGAAAAATCAGTTGACTACTGTAAAATGCGAAAAGACACAGGTCAACTTCAGTTGAAAGCAGCATTACAACTAATAAGAAATTCAAATGTAAGCATTCCAGCAAAAGGAGCTAGTATCAGTGAGCTCAACAAATTTCAACTGTACCTCTCTAAATATTAAATTGTAGTTTTTGATTTCAGAGGAAAAGGAAAATCAATTATTTTTCAAGGTGAAGAAGATAAGGAAAAAAGATTGAATTTGATATACGGTGAAGGTCACTTCAATGTAATTACATCATTAACAGCAGCATTTAGTTGTGATTACTTTTGCCAAACATGTAATGTTCCGTATAACAATAGATTGTCTCACAGATGTAAACAGTCGTGTTTCTTTTGTAAATCATCTCCAGCATGTGACATAAATTTTCCAAATATTAAATGTGATGTATGCAATCGAAGTTTTAAAGGTCAAACTTGTTTTGATAATCATAAAGCAACATCATCTACAAATAAAAAATCTATTTGTACTCTTATAAATTCCTGTACAAAATGCTTTAAAGTATACAGAACCGATGTAAATCATATATGCTATGGACATTTGTGTAAAAACTGTAATATAAATGTAGCTTCAGACCACCAATGCTTTATTACACCGAGTAAAGAATTAGCTGAACTTAAAAATCTATTATATATTTTCTACGATCTCGAAACAACTCAAGATGATATCATCGGGGAGAAACTTCATGAAGGTGTTGTAATAGGGGATATAATTGAACATCAGCCTGATTTATGTATTTTTGAACAACGTTGCACGCATTGTATATTGTCTAATGTTGAAAGATGCAATTTTTGTGGACCTCGAGAACATGTGTTGAAACAAAATCCAATACAAATGTTCTTAGAATATATACTCAACCAAAGAAAGATATTTCATAAAGTTGTAGTTATTACACATAACGGACAAGCATTTGATAATCAGTTTTTATTAAACTATATCTTAGAGAAAACCATCATCAAACCAACACTAATTAAGAGGGGAACAAAGATAATTACCGTTATCTAGTTTACCGAAGGCATTTGATTTAGATATAAATTTAAAAAAAGGATATTTTCCTCATATGTTTAATCGTCAAAATAATATAAAATATAATGGAAAGTTACCCGATCGGAAATATTACTGTTATAATTCAATGAGTGCATCAGAAAGAAAACAATTTCTTGAATGGTATGAAGAAAATAAAAACAAGTCTTTTAACCACCAAAAGGAACTTGTAGAATATTGTATGAATGACGTAAAAATTTTGACAGCAGCCTGTATTAAATTCAGACAGCTATTTTTGGAAGAATGTAAGGTTGAGCCATTTTTAGAGGCTACTACAATTGCATCAGCGTGTAATTTGGTTTTTAGAAGGAATTTTTTAAAACCGTATACAATTAGACTTATACCTAAACAAGGATATCGCTTATCAGAAAACTAGTCAATCATTGCCATAAAATGGTTAATGTGGAAAGAAAAATAAAAATTCAGCATAGTAGTAACGGAAAAGAAAAAGTAATTTTTGGTCTTCGTGTTGACGGATATTGCACAGACACAAAACAAATATTAATAATAAATACAGACAATTCACATTTGCAGTTTAACTCTTCAATAATAATGTCAAAAGCACAAATAGTATCTGAAATTCATCGTCCAGTTAGACGCAGATTTCGGAGACGAAAAATATCTCAAAGAGGGTTAAATGATACATGGGTAATTGATCTTGTAGATATGTCGGCCTATCGAAAAGTAAATAATGGATACAAGTTTCTCTTAACTGTGATCGATATATTTTCAAAATATGCATATGCCAAAAAAGTTAAATCAAAAGCAGCAGATGACGTAGTTAAAAGTATGGAAAAGATTTTTAAAAGGGAGGGGAAGTCTCCAAAAAAATATTCATTCTGACCAGGGAAAAGAATTTTTCAACAAAAAATTCCAAAATTTGATGAAAAGCTATAAAATAAATCACTCTCATACTTATTCAGAAATGAAGGCTAGTGTTTGTGAAAGGTTTAACAGAACATTAAAATAAATTATGTGGAAACAGTTTAGTTTACAAGGAAATTTTAAATGGATAGAATTTTTACCAAAACTAATTGAAAAATATAATAACACAAAACATAGTACAATTAAGTTAAAACCAAACCAAGTTACATCACAAAATGAAAAACAAATTCTTCGTTCAATTTATAATTACCCTAAAATATTTAATAAAGGAGAATTTAATGTTGGTGATTTTGTTAGAATTGCTAGGTCTAAAGGTACTTTTCAAAAAGGATATGAACCTAACTATTCAACTGAAGTTTTTAAAATAGCTTTCAAAAACAAGACAGACCCGATTACATATAGTTTAAAAGATTATAAAAATAAATTACTTCGTGGTGGCTTCTATGAACAGGAACTGACTAGTGTCAAAGACCCCAATGCTTATTTAATTGAAAAAAAATTTTAAAACGAAAAGGCAATAAAGTATAAGTGAAATATTTAGGCTTTGATAATAGTCATAATCAATGGATAAGTAAATATGATATTCTTTCATAAAAAAGTGTAATAAGAATTTATGTAGAAAATTTTTTCCTGACTTTAGAACACTGTTAAATGCAACAATGTTGTAAAAATGTTGTAAAAATGGTAATAGAAAAAATAAAAATAGAAAAATATTTACTAATAAAAATAAATAATTTAGGAATAGGTAAATAAAAAATAATATTCTTTCATAAAAAAGTATAATTGGAATTTATGTAAAAGAGTTTTCTTAAATTTAGAACACTGCTAAATGCAACAATGTTGCGAAAAATGTTATATAAAAAAATTATAGTTTTATTATTATCAATTAGAATTTATTACATTAATAAACAACTTACTTTACAATTTTTTGTTTTTAATTAGTTTTCTTAAGGATTTTGATTTCTAAACATTGATAATACAATTTTTTAGAAGAAAAATTTAGTATAAATAAAGTGGAATCTTTCTTAAGATATATCAATTCAAAGACAGAGCTCAACATAATAATAATACAGCAAAAAGAAAGCAAAAATGGAAAACAGCAGAAATTTTCGCCTACGCTCAACAAATAGAGCCAACACAGGAGTTAGCCCTAATTAAACGGAAAAGAATAAGAACTCAACAGGAATCGCAGACACTTCATCAACAACAACATCATCATCATCATCATCATCATCATCATCATCATCATCAACAACAACAACCACAACAGCAACAAGATCAACAATTTCAACAACAACAACAAGAAGAAATCATTCTTCTTCAAGAAGAAGAACCACCAACAAAAAAAGCTTCAAAGAAGCTTTTAATAACAAAAATGTGGAAACTAGAAAAAGTTTCCTAAAAACTAAAGATATGGAGCAAGATGCTCTATATCATATAATAAATGTTAAGCAAATAAAGACCATTTATGGTCTTAAGTGGGTCTTTAAGACCCGCAATTTAATTATATTTGTACCTCAAAAATATTCTGATATTTTTGAGAATTCAGATTTTGTAAAAGAAATAAAAGAAAAAGAACATTTTGACATATAAAAGAACATATATAAAGATAAAAATTTAAATTTAAATAAAAATATTATAGATATATCTGAGTCGTTTGGTAAAATATATGCAAATTACCAATAAAAGATGTAAATTGGTTTATAGTTATATAAGTTTTTATTATTCATAAATAAATATAAATTTCAAAAAAGGTATAAATTTCTTTTAGTTAGTTGCTTTATTTTTCAGATTCATGTTTAAATGTACTTAATGTTAATATGTATATGTAGTTATAAAATGGATTTATTTAATTTTTTTCGTAAAAACACAGGTATTTCATAAAAGAGCCGAGAAAAATTACATCATACATTAAATTTTTGAACTGGAACAAAAATCTCTACTTTTAACCTTGCAACATTCTTTTCTTTACAGATCTATATGAATTTTTTTTACTATTTTAGATCTTGGCATGATTTTTAAACTATTAAACTAGTTTTAAAAATCCAATTTTGAATTTCTTTATTTATATACTCTGAATCTTTGAATTTTGACTGGGTTCTGCAGTATATAACATGGTTCAATTTTATTGACAAATCATTTTATTTACAATTTTCCTAAGATATTTTACAGAAAAAATGGAACCTGATTCAACTACATTTACATTTACTGAGGAAACTGCAATAGTCAATATACGAAATGAGATTCAGGTTGATGAAATTACATCCACTATAGATGATGAGGAATTAATTGAAACTGAAGAATTCATACCACCGTTTCAAATCTTAGAAGAAGATGCAGAGGAGCAACAAGTTTGGGAAATAAATAACCAAGAAGGTATTCCAGGAATTTGGGATATCAGTGATGAAGAAGGAGATCCAGGTTATTTAGAAATTATACCAAATTTATAAATAACAAATTATACCTAATTTATAAATAATGAAATAAATAACAAATTATATAGTTACAAAATTGTTTTATTTAATATCTTTTTTTTGTAAAAATACAGGTATTTCATAAAAGAGTCGAGAAAAATTATCGAAAACATCGTATATTAAATTTTTGAACCGGAATATAAATCTCTTCTTTCAACTTTGCAACATTCTTTTCTTCACAGGTCTTTATGTATTTTTTAACATATTCCTTTACATTTGGCTCTGCAGTTTTATTATATGCAATTACTGCATGTAGGAAATCAATCAAACTGTAAAACTCGTCAGCTTCCTCTTTGTTAATGCTAAGATTCTGTCCTACTGTAGATTTTAATCCACTTTGTAAACATAATTTTGAATTTTTAATTGACTGCTTGGAAAATTTTTTATGAAATAGGTCATAAAATTTACACCATTCATGATATTTTAAAATAATTGGTTTCATTCCAATCCAATGAAAAACACTTGCAACTTCAAAAAAATCTGTGTCAAATCCGACAACTATTTTTAATGTGTGACTTCTGTTGAGAAAGTATGTATAACTCAGCAACAAATTAATGCTAGGACTTTGCTCTTCCATTATTTTAATTACACTAAAGTTTATTATTAAATGTTATATCTCTTAGGAAGACATGATTGAGAAATATTATAATTTTCAAATATATGGTGAAAAGTATTTATTATATTTTTGTCATTTTCTATTTGATTTTCTTTATTAAATTGTTTTAAAAAAGCGTTCATACTATAACCGCAACATCTATACCACGTATAAACACAACAATATTGCTCACAAACATCTGAATAGTTACTTTGTAACTGTTTTTTATTAAAAATTATACATTGATTTTTTAAGTAACTTAAAATTTTTAATTTATCTGGTTTTCTACCAAACGAATCAAAATATTCAACACAGCCATTCTTTGGCTTAAAAATAGCTAACCATAGTGTTCCCGGATCTTTTGATTTATCAGTGTTTACAATTAAAAAAGTTTGTTTTTCAATTATTCTGGGGAGTTGATCCAGAGCAAAAACTCCTTTAAAAAATTTACGTGTGTGTTTGTTACATCTTAATACGTCACTTATCTCTAAGGTATTCATCAATCAAATTGACTCAAGTCATATACTTTAGTTGTTTCTTTAATATAATTTGATAAAAACTCTTTTTTGATTTTTTTATTTGTTATAATAACATCAAATTTTTCTAGTATTTGACAGAGCTCTTTATTTATTTTATCGTTGTACACAGTTCCAAAAGAGTAATTATCAAAATTATCATTTATAAAATCCCTAGTTGAAAATTTATTCTTGAGCACTTTTACAAACTTTTTACAAGATTCTTTAAACCCAACTATACAAATATCTTTCGCAAACAAAGTATTATTATCATCACTACAAAATGTTACATCCGGAAGTGCACAAGACAGTGACATTTTGTCAAATATTCAAATTGACTTTTATGTATGCTATTTATAGGTTTGAGAATAGATTTCGGTTTTTATCAATTTGTAAACTTGCATCAAATTCTCCATAAACAATAACAGTCAGTGTGGATGTAAGTGGTTTTGATAGTCTTGCCTCAATTCTAACTGTACCTTGATTTAGTAGACCTTGGCACACTTCATTTCCTGATGAATCTGGAGTTAAATCAAAAGCTAGAATGAAAAACCCATTACTAAACATGGTTTTTGTTATCTGATGACCTTTATCATTATGGTAAATTCCAGTTCCTGAACTGTATGCTCTTGTACAGCAATTATTTTCATCTGAAAAACTGGTTTCAATTGCTGAATTAGGTATTTGAACACCATTTACGTTTAACACAAATTGTGAAATATCAAAATGTTTAAAATTGAATGGGTTTTTTAACCTTTTTCCAGTGTAACCTGTATTTTCTGTCATGCAAAAAATGATTGTGTTTGGCAACTGTCCAATAAAAACATTATCAAGTGATATTGATGAACTATTCTGTGGAATGGTAAAAGTTTTTACCTCTAACCGTTTGTAATTGTATTTGGCATTAGTTTTTTCCAATACAGCATTATGTGATAATAGCACACTAGGATTAATTGTTACATGTCTCATAAATAAAGTGGCTTCTAAAATTTTCAGTTGAGATTCATCAGTATCATCTGCAAAGAGGGAAAAATCTGGTTTTCTAATGTTAGGACAACTCGAACATCGACATTGTTTATGAGAAGTGTAGGTTGGTTAAACATATCTAAATGTAATTTCCCCATAAGTTCCACTACATTGCTATTTTGGTATAATTTTTGACGTTCTTTTGAACCACTATTATCTGTTTTTGCTATATTCAATATAAGCTCTGTAATGATAATTGCCATCTGATGGAGATATATTCCTTCCATTTAGTTGAACATTACATTGTTTTATTAATGAATGTAACATATTATTAACCACACTTGGTTGTTGTATAGGTGTTCCATCAGTTTTTTTATCTTTATTCCATTGAGCTCCATCTTTTTTTTAAATTTGTACTTTTAATTTTAGATATGTCGAAGACAAGTCTCTATATGTATCACCGTGCCCTAGTGAAACAAATTCTATGTCAGATGGATTATCTAAAGAAGCAATAGGGTTATAGGAAACTTCTTCAGATCGTAAAATACTTGACTGAATAGGCTGTGTTTTAAAAATATCAAGCTCTGATTTCATACATTCAATCATAATTATTCAAAAATATCTTTTTGTTTGTTTTTGTTATTAACTTTGCGTCGCTTCGACGTAAAATAATTTAAATTATTAATGAGAGGTCTTTTTATAGGTTTTCTTCGTTTTCATTTGCCTTGTCCATACATTTCATCGAGTTTCCGAACTGCACCTCGTCTTACATTTTTCATTATCCCTTTACTTCGATCTTGAACCACTTCTTTTACATTTGCACTTGTGGCAATATCAGATAATGCATAAATACCAGAGTTAATAACCTCTTTTTTTAATATATTAGCTCCAGACGTAAATATTGGTTTTAAACATCTAAAAAGACCACCGAAAAAGCTCCCTAACCCTCGTCCCCTTTGGTAAGGTACAATTGAGTGTAACAAAGGACCAATATCCTCAAGACCTTTTCCTGATTGAACTAAATAATATTTGTAGTACGCTCTCTCCATAATGAATAAAATAAAATAATATATAGTTTTGTAAAATTGCTTTTATTTATACTTTTTCAAAATGTAATACAATTTTTGTTGGAATTGAACTATTGGAAAAGTTTATTTTGCATCCATATTTATCACATAAAAGTAATGAAATGTTATTAAATGATTTCTCCACATTGCAATATTGAATATTACTGAATTCTTTTACAGTATCAGTGAAAGAATTTTGTATGTTAACAGATATTAAACACCTTATATCTTTATCACCTAGTTTTTGCTGTTCAATTATATCTGTGTATATAAAAACCATATCTGGTTTACTAATGGGAATCAATTGTACACTATCTATAAAAGTTTTGAAAGCTTCTATTACACGTGATTTATATTTTTTAAAATCTGTAACTTTTGAAACATGTTGTCAAAAGTTCTTCGAGGGTATAAGCGTAATTTGCTCTTATTTTTATATCTATTTTAGGCTTAGTAACACATATTGTGGTGTAACTTACATTTTTATGCATCTCCTCAGCTTTTATTGGTTGTGTATAATGAACTTCATCGTTTATAAAATTAAAAATTCCCCAAATCAACTGTCGTTCAACTTCTTTTCTTGTAAACCTATTAAGTGGGCGTATATTTTGAATTAGTGTTGGTAGTAGAAAAACTTTCCAGTCGCATATAATTTGTTTTTCTATGTATGGAATATATGATGTTCCAACCCCTATCATATCTTTCTGCATACCTTTAATAAATATTTGAGTACTTTTTTCCCATTCTTCACCATACACATTTGGAATGAAATCATTAACATACATTTCTGAAATACCGACTTTCCACCTTGAATCACACATGTATTTATTCATTTTATTTGTAAAAGATGATAATGAATTTTCTGGATAATAGTTCATAGATGAATCACTGAGTAAAGAGACATAAAATTCATTATTTACTTGTATGTTGCCCATGAACTTGCGGATTTATTCTTACGAATTGGAAAATTAAGTTCTGTTTGAGTATTACCTACTGCTGACCTTAAAACACGTCTTGATGAATTATTCAACTCTTTGCTATTTATAGTTTTTTCTTTTTTCGTTGGTGGGCTTGGGCTATCTAAAGGAACAGTTATAATGTCTCCTGTATCAGTTTCAAAAATTTGTACATTTTGATTTCTAATTGATTTTCTTTTTCTAAGACGTTCTCCAACTGAAGCAGCTGACAATGCTTTTGTCAAAACATTTTCCTGAATTTCATCATCAAATACTTCGTCATCAGCTTCTTTTTCATATACTTCTTCTTCTTCAGGAACAACTTGTATTCCTACATTCTTATATTCAGGATAATGCGATTGAGCTTCCGCATCTATATACATTGGTTTTGCACGAGTTTGAGTACCTTTTGTTTCCGTAATTTTTACTTTCTCCTCTTTATTTCTGGGAAGTACTCTATTTTTGTTTCTTATTTTAAATAGATTTTGTCTGTATAAATACCATATTTGAGTGTCTGTTAGATATTTATTTAACAATATTTTTTTCATATTTTTATCCGACTCATTTAATTCAAAGTCTGCATTTTGTTTCATTTTCTCATAAATCTCGGGTTTTAGTATAATGATTTTGTTAAATGTTGTATTATTCATTTTATAAAATTTCCGATTATCCCTGATAGTACTGCACCAAGAAGTGTAGGTAAAAATCCACCACGTTGAATAATGATTTTTCTTTTACTATTTATAGATTTTTGGCGGCAAATGAGGGATCTCAATTCCTTTTTATACTTTCGTAATTGGGTTGTTGATTTTTTACTTAGATTACAATTACCTTTTACAATATTTAAAGCAATTTCACAAAATGTTTTGATTACTTCAGGGTCACAATGTTTTATAATTACTTTCTGAAATTTGGGTTTAGAGCTTTTTAATAGATGCAATATATGACGGTTGACCTTCAAACGTTTCATATTCTTTGCCAAATTGTTCTAATTGATCTCTTGTACAAAAACACAAACCTCTTCCAAATATATCACTTCTTAATCGAAATATATCATTAACGTCTTGAGTAAGATCTATTAATATATACCCGTATGGTTTTGACGTCACTTCATTATATACTTTTTCAAATGCTTTGATTTGATTGGGATATATTTGGCGAGCTAGAGGTAATATCTGCGATTTATCTCTTGGATTTTTGAAAAGTACTAGATATTTACAGTTAAGCGAAATATCTCTTGAAAATTTACCCCGGTGAAAAACATTTTATGTTACAAATATTACAGATAAATTTCTATGGTGTGATTCTCTAGTAAATAAATCACATACATACTTATCATGGGAATTTAACATCATATCATCGATAATAATTAACAAAGGTTCTTTATTGTCATTAAAATTCGGAATAGTGTTACTATATTCCACATCTTTTAAATATTTTGGAACGGCATTTTTGTCAGGATTACACCAAATAATTTTATTAACATGTGGTTGTATATTTTCATTTTTATACTTTATTAAATTATGAATAAAAGTGGTTTTTCCACAGCATGATGGCCCCGCTGCCATCATTGTAAATGGATTGAATAGCATAGTTGTATTAGTTAAAAATAGCACTGTTAACCTATATTTATATGAAAAGCTCTTTTGCCGAAGTGAATATAAATGTAAATTTTTTTATTCTAATGAGTATTCTTACACAAACCGTCGACATGGTTAAACGAGTTCTCATAGTTGACCTACAATTTTTACAAGGAAATGAAAAGCAATATTTCCTAAAAGAATTAGCCATACTTGAAAAAGGAAGTTTAATTCCAACTGTCTATCACTTCAAAGAACCGTACCCCTCAGAGGAACTTAGTCCGGATATGAAATATAATAACCAGTATTGCGAAAATAAAATAAATGGACTTAAATGGAATAACGGTCTAGTTGAATATTTAGATGTAAAATGTATATTAAAACACTATTTAGAGTCAGCTGAAAAAATTTATGTTAAAGGAGAACAAAAAAAATATTCCTTCAAACTTTTGATTGACAGTGATAAAGCAGATTTAAGTAGAAACTTACCGTCATTACAAAAGATTGATAACTTTAAATCAAATTGTCCTATACACTTATTAAACAACAATTTCAGATGTGCTGTTAAAAATTGTTATAATGTATATATGTATCTTTTAAAAGAAAAAATGTTGTATTAAGACAGCACAGATTTCCATAAAATTGTAAAATATTTTAGAAATAGATTTAAAAACCAGCTTTGCACTTTTTTCTTTTAATTTTAACAATTCGCATAGGTACACTTAATTTGTTCAAATTTTTCTCTTTACATTTTATAAAAACGCATTTTTTCTTACTATTTCCATTCACGCCTATTACTTAAACAACATGTTAGATATTTTTGAGCTCCTGTTTGTTTTCTTTTTATTCATATTTTTGTCAACATTCTTACATAACAATAAAATCTTATACGGTGATACTCGCAATTAATTAATGGTTTTTATTTCCTCTTCTTTAAATACTTCATAAAAAAAAGAAAAAACAAGAAAAAAAGAAAGAAAATTTCATTAATTTTGTTGATTCTTCATCTAAGATGTAAAAAACCAGTTTGCACTTTTTTTTAATTTTAAAGAAACATATAGGTACATTTTTTTTTCTCTTTACATTGTATGAAAAAGCATTTTTTTTTCCTACTATTTTCCTGCATACCTATTACTTAAACCAAGTATACAATCTTTATAAACCACTGACGATCGCCGCCAGTCTGACTTACTTTTAAAATGACTTTGACATACTTCCTGTCTGGCCTTCCGGGTGGCCTTGACCTACTTCTGGGTGACCTTGACCTACTTCCGGGTGACCTTGACCTACTTACGGGTGACCTTGACCTACTGACCTGTCTGGCCCAAGTGCCTACCTATCTACTACCATCGCATGTGTTCCCTAAGGTTGGTAATTCATATGTGTACGATTTACTTAAGTTTAAGAAGAACATTAACACCTTTCTTCAAAATGCCCCTCCAAATTTTCCTACCTATCCCTCATAATCCAGATTTCCCAATGCCAATTTCCCCAATTATCCTTCAGACATCCCTATCCCCAAAACCGAACTGTACATTCGTATTAAAGGTTCCATCCTAAAGTTTGGTTTTAAAAGGGGGGTGATTTTGGTTGGTTAAAGTCCAATACTACCTTGAGAAAGCACGTGCAGTTCCTCTTGGTGACTTTCGAGTTTTCCACCAACCCTCGTAAAAAAAAAAAAATGTAAGATGATGCAATAATTTTTTTGTACTTCGTTAAACTTAAATTAATTATGATAGGTACAATAAAGACAAAAGTTTTGCTTCTGGACTGATTCAATTCTTGTACTATGAATAAGAAAGGGTGGATTCCAGATAAGATTCCAGATTCCCAGATCTGTAATATGATCCACACATTCTAGGTTGCAGTTTTGTATGGAATAATTATGCATCAATTGGATCTTTTCCCTGAAAAGGTCATAGTATAACACTTACTAACGTTGAGATCTAGCATATTGTCAGAGCATCATTTTTCTAAGCACTTCAATTTTGATTGAAGAAAACAGCAATCAGTATCATTCTTAATTACATGATACATCACCATACATCGGCAACGCCTGATAAGAAATTCGAAAGATCACTTATATATATATTGAATAAAAGTGGTCCTAAGTGACTACCTTGGGGTACCCTAGAGTAGACAGAAATGGGCTTAGATATAGTACCTTGAAATCTAACAAATTGTACTCTTTCAGTGACATATGACTTAATCCATTTTAATATGGAGCCACTGAAAACTAGTTTTGCAAGTTTATCTCTTAGTATATCATGATTTATTCGGTCAAATGCTTTACTAAAATCTGTATATATTGCGTCTACCTGAAAATCTTATTTCATAGAAGATAATATATCTGATGTGAAAACCATCAGGATGGTTGTGGTTGAACGACCTTTTCTAAAACCATGTTGTTCTTGATTAAGATAAGGATCTATTATAGGTATAATTTTATCAGTAACAAGTTTTTCAAATAATTTGGGTATAATCGACTGAATTGCTATACCTCTATAATTGTCTATTAATGCTTTGTCACCGTTTTTGTGAATCGGAATCAGGAATGAAGTTTTCCGAAATTGTGGAAAAGTACCTGACATAAGGGATCTGTTAAAAATTAATGTAAGTGGGACAGTTAAATTATGAATACAGTTATGTAAAAAAATAGGTGGAAGAAGATCAGGACCAGATCCTTTTTTAATATCTAAATTACTAATTTCTGAAAAAACATCTTCTAATGATAAGTTTAAATTTTGAATGAGAGGAATAGTGTTATTTAAGGTCTGGAAATTCATGTTTCCATGCCCTGTTTGCGACTGACGGTACACGTTTTGGAATTTGTTTGCAAAAAAATTGCAAATTTCATCAGGGCAGGATGAGACTTTACCATCTAAGGACATAGAGTTTGGGTAACCTGACGACTTACGTTTTGTATTAACAAATTCAAAAAATTTTCTAGGGTTACTTAAAATGGAGTTACCAATATTTTGAACGTAATTATCGTACGATGCAATGCATTTTATTTTAAATTCATCATCTAATTTTTTATGCTCATTAATAGTTTCGGAGCTTGGATCAACTGATGATTTAATAATTTTATATAATTTATTTCTACGATTGCGTAAAGATCTGAGTTCCCTATCTAGCCAAGGTTCTATTAATTTATCTTTTTTTAGTATCTTTGGCGTGTTTTTGATAAATGTGTGATGATAAAATTGTATGAAAATCCACAACTACTAAATCTAAATCTCGCTGCATTAACAGCTCGTACCAGTTTATATTAGATAAGACATTGTTAATGCCTTAGATGATAAAATTGTATGAAAATCCACAACTACTAAATCTAAATCTCGCTGCATTAACAGCTCGTACCAGTTTATATTAGATAAGACATTGTTAATGCCTTCGAAATTAGGGTTACGGAAGTCATATACAATTTCATTATTGCAGGACTTCGAAAATTGTTGGTTAGCTTGAGTTAGTTCTATTGATATTGCATTATGATGGAGTGAGTTGGTAAAAATATTATCTGTATCATTGACAGCATGAACCACAATATCATCATAAGCATTTGAAAAAGCTAGGTCTAACCATCTACTATTACTATTAGGATGTTGTATTAGCATAGTTGTATTAGTTAAAAATAGCACTGTTAACCTATATTTATATGAAAAGCTCTTTTGCCGAAGTGAATATAAATGTAAATTTATTTATTCTAATGAGTATTCTTACACAAACCGTCGACATGGTTAAACGAGTTCTCATAGTTGACCTACAATTTTTACAAGGAAATGAAAAGCAATATTTCCTAAAAGAATTAGTCATACTTGAAAAAGGAAGTTTAATTCCAACTGTCTATCACTTCAAAGAACCGTACCCCTCAGAGGAACTTAGTCCGGATATGAAATATAATAACCAGTATTGCGAAAATAAAATAAATGGACTTAAATGGAATAACGTTCTAGTTGAATATTTAGATGTAAAATGTATATTAAAACACTAGAAGGAGAACAAAAAAAATATTCCTTCAAACTTTTGATTGACAGTGATAAAGTAGAAGTTTTAAGCAGAAACTTACCGTCATTACAAAAGATTGATAACTTTAAATCAAATTGTCCTATACACTTATTAAACAACAATTTCAGATGTGCTGTTAAAAATTGTTATAATGTATATATGTATCTTTTAAAAGAAAAAATGTTGGATTAAGACAGCACAGATTTCTATAAAATTGTAAAATATTTTTAAATAAAAAATTATTTCAAACATATAAATAAATTTGTTTTATTTTTTTTTTAACACAACATAAGAATACATCTTTTTTGTTCTACATTCTTACATATCAATAAAATCTTAAAATACTAATAATTTTTTCTTTCCTCTTCTTTAAATATTTCATCAGAACAAAAAAGAAAAGAAAAAAATTCATCTCAGAATATCAATTTGGTCAAGGTTGATTCAGATTTAAAAACCAGCTTTGCACTTTTTTCTTTTAATTTTAATAATTCGAATAGGTACACTTAATTTGTTCAAATTTTTCTCTTTACATTTTATGAAAACGCATTTTTTCTTACTATTTCCATTCACGCCTATTACTTAAACCACATGTTAGATATTTTTGATCTCCTGTTTGTTTTCTTTTTATTCATATTTTTGTCAACATTCTTACATAACAATAAAATCTTATACGGTGATACTCGCAATTAATTAATGGTTTTTATTTCCTCTTCTTTAAATACTTCATAAAAAAAGAAAAAACAACAAAAAAAAGAAAAAAAATTGCATTAATTTTGTTGACTCTTCATCTAAGATGTAAAAAACCAGTTTGCACTTTTTTTTAATTTTAAAGAAACATATAGGTAAATTTTTTTTTCTCTTTACATTGTATGAAAAAGCATTTTTTTTTCCTACTATTTTCCTGCATACCTATTACTTAAACCAAGTATACAATCTTTATAAACCACTGACGATCGCCGCCAGTCTGACTTACTTTTAAAATGACTTTGACATACTTCCTGTCTGGCCTTCCGGGTGGCCTTGACCTACTTCTGGGTGACCTTGACCTACTTCCGGGTGACCTTGACCTACTTACGGGTGACCTTGACCTACTGACCTGTCTGGTCCAAGTGCCTACCTATCTACTACCATCGCATGTGTTCCCTAAGTTTGGTAATTCATATGTGTACGATTTACTTAAGTTTAAGAAGAACATTAACATCTTTCTTCAAAATGCCCCTCCAAATTTTCCTACCTATCCCTCATAATCCAGATTTCCCAATGCCAATTTCCCCAATTATCCTTCCCACATCCCTATCCCCAAAACCAAACTGTACATTCGTATTAAAGGTTCCATCCTAAAGTTTGGTTTTAAAAGGGGGGTGATTTTGGTTGGTTAAAGTCCAATACTACCTTGAGAAAGCACGTGCAGTTCCTCTTGGTGACTTTCGAGTTTTCCACCAACCCTCGTAAAAAACAAAAAAATGTAAGATGATGCAATAATTTTTTTGTACTTCGTTAAAATTAAATTAATTATGATAGGTACAATAAAGACAAAAGTTTTGCTTTTGGACTGATTCAATTCTTGTACTATGAATAAGAAAGGGTGGATTCCAGATAATGCTACTGTATTGTAAAACTGAGCGTACAAGTGAGCAATATAAAGTTATTGTTACCCAGATATTGTTAAATTCTCTTGCTTTTCTTTTGATAAAACCTAGCATTTTGTTGGCTTTTGATAACATTCATTCATAGTGGAAATTATAATTCAGTTTGTTATCCAAAATCATTCCCAAATCTGTAATATGATCCACACATTCTAGGTTGCAGTTTTGTATGGAATAATTATGCATCAATTGGATCTTTTCCGTGAAAAGGTCATAGTATAGCACTTACTAACGTTGCGATCTAGCATATTGTCAGAGCATCATTTTTCTAAGCACTTCAATTTTAATTGAAGTAAACAGCAATCAGTATCATTCTTAATTACATGATACATCAGCATACATCGGCAACGCCTGATAAGAAATTCGAAAGATCACTTATATATATATTGAATAAAAGTGGTCCTAAGTGACTACCTTGGGGTACCCTAGAGTAGACAGAAATGGGCTTAGATATAGTACCTTGAAATCTAACAAATTGTACTCTTTCAGTGACATATGACTTAATCCATTTTAATATGGAGCCACTGAAACCTAGTTTTGCAAGTTTATCTTTTAGTATATCATGATTTATTCGGTCAAAATCTTTTTCCATAGAAGATAATATATCTGATGTGAAAACCATCAGGATGGTTGTGGTTGAACGACCTTTTCTAAAACCATGTTGTTCTTGATTAAGATAAGGATCTATTATAGGTATAATTTTATCAGTAACAAGTTTTTCAAATAATTTGGGTATAGTCGACTGAATTGCTATACCTCTATAATTGTCTATTAATGCGTTGTCACCTTTTTTGTGAATCGGAATCAGGAATGAGGTTTTCCAAAATTGTGGAAAAGTACCTGACATAAGGGATCTGTTAAAAATTAATGTAAGTGGGACAGTTAAATTATGAATACAGTTATGTAAAAAAATAGGTGGAAGAAGATCAGGACCAGATCCTTTTTTAATATCTAAATTACTAATTTCTGAAAAAACATCTTCTAATGATAAGTTTAAATTTTGAATGAGAGGAATAGTGTTATTTAAGGTCTGGAAATTCATGTTTCCATGCCCTGTTTGCGACTGACGGTACACGTTTTGGAATTTGTTTGCAAAAAAATTGCAAATTTCATCAGGGCAGGATGAGACTTCACCATCTAAGGACATAGAGTTTGGGTAACCTGACGACTTACGTTTTGTATTAACAAATTCAAAAAATTTTCTAGGGTTACTTAAAATGGAGTTACCAATATTTTGAACGTAATTATCGTACGATGCAATGCATTTTATTTTAAATTCATCATCTAATTTTTTATGCTCATTAATAGTTTCGGAGCTTGGATCAACTGATGATTTAATAATTTTATATAATTTATTTCTACGATTGCGTAAAGATCTGAGTTCCCTATCTAGCCAAGGTTCCATTAATTTATCTTTTTTTAGTATCTTTGGCGTATTTTTGATAAATGTGTGATGATAAAATTGTATGAAAATCCACAACTACTAAATCTAAATCTCGCTGCATTAACAGCTCGTACCAGTTTATATTAGATAAGACATTGTTAATGCCTTAGATGATAAAATTGTATGAAAATCCACAACTACTAAATCTAAATCTCGCTGCATTAACAGCTCGTACCAGTTTATATTAGATAAGACATTGTTAATGCCTTCGAAATTAGGGTTACGGAAGTCATATACAATTTCATTATTGTAGGACTTCGAAAATTGTTGGTTAGCTTGAGTTAGTTCTATTGATATTGCATTATGATGGAGTGAGTTGGTAAAAATATTATCTGTATCATTGACAGCATGAACCACAATATCATCATAAGCATTTGAAAAAGCTAGGTCTAACCATCTACTATTACTATTAGGATGTTGTATTAGCATAGTTGTATTAGTTAAAAATAGCACTGTTAACCTATATTTATATGAAAAGCTCTTTTGCCGAAGTGAATATAAATGTAAATTTATTTATTCTAATGAGTATTCTTACACAAACCGTCGACATGGTTAAACGAGTTCTCATAGTTGACCTACAATTTTTACAAGGAAATGAAAAGCAATATTTCCTAAAAGAATTAGCCATACTTGAAAAAGGAAGTTTAATTCCAACTGTCTATCACTTCAAAGAACCGTACCCCTCAGAGGAACTTAGTCCGGATATGAAATATAATAACCAGTATTGCGAAAATAAAATAAATGGACTTAAATGGAATAACGTTCTAGTTGAATATTTAGATGTAAAATGTATATTAAAACACTATTTAGAGTCAGCTGAAAAAATTTATGTTAAAGGAGAACAAAAAAAATATTCCTTCAAACTTTTGATTGACAGTGATAAAGTAGAAGATTTAAGCAGAAACTTACCGTCATTACAAAAGATTGATAACTTTAAATCAAATTGTCCTATACACTTATTAAACAACAATTTCAGATGTGCTGTTAAAAATTGTTATAATGTATATATGTATCTTTTAAAAGAAAAAATGTTGGATTAAGACAGCACAGATTTCTATAAAATTGTAAAATATTTTAGAAATAGATTTAAAAACCAGCTTTGCACTTTTTTCTTTTAATTTTAACAATTCGCATAGGTACACTTAATTTGTTCAAATTTTTCTCTTTACATTTTATAAAAACGAATTTTTTCTTACTATTTCCATTCACACCTATTACTTAAACAACATGTTAGATATTTTTGAGCTCCTGTTTGTTTTCTTTTTATTCATATTTTTGTCAACATTCTTACATAACAATAAAATCTTATACGGTGATACTCGCAATTAATTAATGGTTTTTATTTCCTCTTCTTTAAATACTTCATAAAAAAAAGAAAAAACAAGAAAAAAAGAAAGAAAATTTCATTAATTTTGTTGATTCTTCATCTAAGATGTAAAAAACCAGTTTGCACTTTTTTTTAATTTTAAAGAAACATATAGGTAAATTTTTTTTTCTCTTTACATTGTATGAAAAAGCATTTTTTTTTCCTACTATTTTCCTGCATACCTATTACTTAAACCAAGTATACAATCTTTATAAACCACTGACGATCGCCGCCAGTCTGACTTACTTTTAAAATGACTTTGACATACTTCCTGTCTGGCCTTCCGGGTGGCCTTGACCTACTTCTGGGTGACCTTGACCTACTTCCGGGTGACCTTGACCTACTTACGGGTGACCTTGACCTACTGACCTGTCTGGTCCAAGTGCCTACCTATCTACTACCATCGCATGTGTTCCCTAAGGTTGGTAATTCATATGTATACGATTTACTTAAGTTTAAGAAGAACATTAACATCTTTCTTCAAAATGCCCCTCCAAATTTTCCTACCTATCCCTCATAATCCAGATTTTCCAATGCCAATTTCCCCAATTATCCTTCCCACATCCCTATCCCCAAAACCAAACTGTACATTCGTATTAAAGGTTCCATCCTAAAGTTTGGTTTTAAAAGGGGGGTGATTTTGGTTGGTTAAAGTCCAATACTACCTTGAGAAAGCACGTGCAGTTCCTCTTGGTGACTTTCGAGTTTTCCACCAACCCTCGTAAAAAAAAAAAAAAATGTAAGATGATGCAATAATTTTTTTGTACTTCGTTAAAATTAAATTAATTATGATAGGTACAATAAAGACAAAAGTTTTACTTCTGGACTGATTCAATTCTTGTACTATGAATAAGAAAGGGTGGATTCCAGATAATGCTACTGTATTCTAAAACTGAGCGTACAAGTGAGCAATATAAAGTTATTGTTACCCAGATATTGTTAAATTCTCTTGCTCTTCTTTTGATAAAACCTAGCATTTTGTTGGCTTTTGATAACATTCATTCATAGTGGAGATTATAATTCAGTTTGTTATCCAAAATCATTCCCAAATCTGTAATATGATCCACACATTCTAGGTTGCAGTTTTGTATGGAATAATTATGCATCAATTGGATCTTTTCCGTGAAAAGGTCATAGTATAGCACTTACTAACGTTGAGATCTAGCATCAGAGCATCATTTTTCTAAGCACTTCAATTTTGATTGAAGAAAACAGCAATCAGTATCATTCTTAATTACATGATACATCAGCATACATCGGCAACGCCTGATAAGAAATTCGAAAGATCACTTATATATATATTGAATAAAAGTGGTCCTAAGTGACTACCTTGGGGTACCCTAGAGTAGACAGAAATGGGCTTAGATATAGTACCTTGAAATCTAACAAATTGTACTCTTTCAGTGACATATGACTTAATCCATTTTAATATGGAGCCACTGAAACCTAGTTTTGCAAGTTTATCTTTTAGTATATCATGATTTATTCGGTCAAATGCTTTACTAAAATCTGAATATATTGCGTCTACCTGAAAATCTTATTTCATAGAAGATAATATATCTGATGTGAAAACCATCAGGATGGTTGTGGTTGAACGACCTTTTCTAAAACCATGTTGTTCTTGATTAAGATAAGGATCTATTATAGGTATAATTTTATCAGTAACAAGTTTTTCAAATAATTTGGGTATAGTCGACTGCATTGCTATACCTCTATAATTGTCTATTAATGCTTTGTCACCTTTTTTGTAAATCGGAATCAGGAATGAGGTTTTCCGAAATTGTGGAAAAGTACCTGACATAAGGGATCTGTTAAAAATTAATGTAAGTGGGACAGTTAAATTATGAATACAGTTATGTAAAAATATAGGTGGAAGAAGATCAGGACCAGATCCTTTTTTAATATCTAAATTACTAATTTCTGAAAAAACATCTTCTAATGATAAGCTTAAATTTTGAATGAGAGGAATAGTGTTATTTAAGGTCTGCAAATTCATGTTTCCATGCCCTGTTTGCGACTGACGGTACACGTTTTGGAATTTGTTTGCAAAAAAATTGCAAATTTCATCAGGGCAGGATGAAACTTTACCATCTAAGGACATAGAGTTTGGGTAACCTGACGACTTACGTTTTGTATTAACAAATTCAAAAAATTTTCTAGGGTTACTTAAAATGGAGTTACCAATATTTTGAACGTAATTATCGTACGATGCAATACATTTTATTTTAAATTCATCATCTAATTTTTTATGCTCATTAATAGTTTCGGAGCTTGGATCAACTGATGATTTAATAATTTTATATAATTTATTTCTACGATTGCGTAAAGATCTGAGTTCCCTATCTAGCCAAGGTTCCATTAATTTATCTTTTTTAGTATCTTTGGCGTGTTTTTGATAAATGTGTGATGATAAAATTGTTTGAAAATCCACAACTACTAAATCTAAATCTCGATGCATTAACAGCTCGTACCAGTTTATATTAGATAAGACATTGTTAATGCCTTAGATGATAAAATTGTATGAAAATCCACAACTACTAAATCTAAATCTCGCTGCATTAACAGCTCGTACCAGTTTATATTAGATAAGACATTGTTAATGCCTTCGAAATTAGGGTTACGGAAGTCATATATAATTTCATTATTGTAGGACTTCGAAAATTGTTGGTTAGCTTGAGCTAGTTCTATTGATATTGCATTATGATGGAGTGAGTTGGTAAAAATATTATCTGTATCATTGACAGCATGAACCACAATATCATCATAAGCATTTGAAAAAGCTAGGTCTAACCATCTACTATTACTATTAGGATGTTGTATATCATTTTCATAAAATGTACTTATAATACTAAGCTCAATTTCATCTAAAAAGTTAACTGGTAGTATTTTTTATTATCCAGTTCATCAATCACAAAAGATAAAGATGGACGGTTAAAATCGCCCAAGACAAAAATATTATCATCCTCTGTCATTAAAGCAATTACAGACTTACATATATCCAGGAATTCGTAATAAGAGGATTCATCAGAATTTGGAGCAAAATATACTACTCCTAGATAAATAATTTTACTACCAGTAAGAATTTTAACAAATATGTATTCAAAAGATAAACAATTGTTGGAACATATTCACATGAAAAGCTGTTATTGACCGCAATTAGAACACCACCTCCTCAAGAGAGACCTGTGGAAAGGTAGTTACGATCATTTCTATAAATTGACCAACTGTTATCGAGAATTTCTTCATTTTGAAAAGAGTCACTTAACCAGGTTTCTGTAATCACTAGTATATTAAAATTGCATGATTTGGCGTCAATAAAAAAGTTTTTTATTTTACTTCTTAAACCACTGCAATTGTGATAGAACATCCTAATAGTGTTATTATAAAGTTGAGACTTATTTTTAGTTTGATATGTATTATTTGGCTTATTAGGTACGAAAAAACTCTTCATCAATATCTCTAAGCTTTTGGATGTACTCACATCTTTTGCTGGACAAGTAACTACGAAATGCACTTAGGTCTCCTTTAGCTTCTTTAGAAGACATTCCTTCAATTTCATAATATTTATAAAATAATTTACTTAGTTCCTTGTAGTCAGAAGGGAGAACCTCTTGTTGAAAGAGTACTTTTAAGAATGTTTTCGTTTTGCCTTCAATGCAAACGTGGTTATCTTGATCGAAGAGATAAGCAAGATATAATCTAATATTATAGAGCAAACTAGGCTCTCTGAAATGAGATAATGCA
>OX352774.1:157970953-157975953 GCA_947095535.1 Poecilobothrus nobilitatus | reverse complement strand
CAATTCCAATTTTCCCAATTATCCTTCCCACATCCCTATCCCTAAACCAAACTGTACATTCGTATTAAAGGTTCCACCCTGGAGTTTGGTTTTAAAAGGGCGATGGTTTTGGTTGGTTAAAGTCCAACACTACCCTGAGGAAGCACGTGCAGTTTCTCTTGGTGACTTTCGAGTTTCCCACCAACCCTCGTAAAAAAAAAAAAAAAATTATTGTTATTCATGTTATTATTATTATCATTATTATTATTATTATAATTATTATTATTATTATTACTATTATTATTTTTATTATGATTATTGTTATTATGATTATTGTTATTATTATTAGTCCTGTTATTATTATTTTTATTATTATTATTATTATTATTATGATTATTATTATTATTGATATTATTATTATTTATTTATAATTATTATTGGTATTATTATTATTATCATTATTATTATTATTTTATTATTATGATTATTATTATTTTGATGATTATTATTATTATTATTATTATGATTATTATTATTATTATTATTATTATTATTGTGATTATTATTATTATTATTATTATTATTATTATTTTTTGTTTATTATTATTATTATTTTTATTATGATTATGATTATTTTCATTATTATTATTATTGTTATTATTATTATTATTATAATTATTATTATTATTTTTATTATTATTATTTTTATTATTATTATGATTATTATTATTATTATTATTATGATTATTATGATTATTATTATGATTATTATTATTATTATTATTATTATTATTTTTATTCATATTATTATTGAGGAGCGGCTGCAAGTTATCGCGCATTGCAGATCAAGCTGGAGGAAGGTGGAGGCCGAAGTTGCTGAAGCCGAGGCAATGGCCAAAGTATTGGCCAGCTCGGCGAATACGAAGCGTCCAGCTTCTAGTCCAGTGGAGCGGGCGGTTGATAAGCGGCAGAGGGCTGACGGGCAGACCCCGGCCGAAACCCAGGAAAAAGGCTGTGACTGGAAGCAAGTTCACACCAAAAAGAAGCGGAAAAGACTGCAGTCGGCGAAGGCCAAGACTGCAGTTAGCGCCAAAGCGTCATGGGGCACCGAAACCGTGACCGGTGCCAAGACTGTGGAGGGTATTAAGGCGGCGGAGCACAGAAGAGCTCGTAATCGGGGGCCAAAGATCAAGCCCGAGGCAGTGGTGGTTAGGCCCAGCGACGGTCGCTCATATGCCGATGTCCTGGCGGATATACGGGCCACTGTGAAGCCAGAGGATTCGGGGACAAACTTTAAGGCGATACGGCAGACGAAGACAGGAGGGGTTCTAATAGAGCTTGGTCCTGGGACCAAGGATAGAGAAGCCTTCCGGAAAGCAGTTCAGGGAGTCTTGGGAGATAGGGCTGCAGTACGCAGCCTTGAGCCTAGATGCTCCCTGGAGATTCGTGGGCTGGACTGCCTTGCTACAGAGGCGGAGGTAGAAGCAGCAATAAGGCGGAACGTCCCGGAGGCACATGGCTTCCGGGTAGGGCTGACTAAGCAGAATGGCAGGAGTCAGAAATACGCCATTATAGACATCGGCGAACGAGTGGCCCGTAAGCTTATTGGTCTGAGTAAGATCAAAATCGACTGGGTTAGCTGCAGAGTCCGGAGGAGAGTCGACCTGGAGCGTTGCTTCAGGTGTCTTGCTTTTGGCCATATAGCACGGACGTGCAAGGGCCCAGACAGGAGCCGCCTCTGTCGGAGGTGTGGCGGAGATGGCCATCTGGCAAAAGACTGCAGCGAAAAGGAGCTCTGTGTGCTCTGCTTCGATGCAGGGTGTAAGGCTGAAGAGCTGACTCACACAGCAGGAACGGGGCGATGCAAGGTCTTCAGGACGGCACTGCAGAAGGGGAGGGAATCAAGATGATTAAAATCCTGCAGGCCAACATGAATAGGAGTCGGGTTGCTAGTGATCTTCTCCGCCAGATGGCCAGAGAGAAGGGTGTTGACCTACTGCTCATTAGTGAGCAGTATAGTCATAACCACCCTTCTCCATGGTACCCAGATGACCTGGGAACGGCAGCGATATGGATCCCGGATCCGGTGAAACTTCCGGTGAAGGAGTATGGACGTGGGCGGGGTTTCGTCTGGGATAGGTGTAGGGAGGCAACTTTCGTTAGCGTGTACCTCACCCCCAACGAATCCATTAGCGAATTCATGGAGAAAGTCGGCGATCTTGAAGGCATGATCCTTGGTGCTTCTGGGGGCCTGGTGGTGGGTGGCGATTTCAATGCTAAGGCTTTGGAATGGGGGATGAATTATCCGGACGCTAGAGGTGGTCACGTTTTGGAAATGGCGGCTAGAACGGGTTTACTAGTTTTAAACACCGGCCGCGTGTCCACCTTTAGACGGCCAGGATATTCGGAAACCATTCCAGATGTCTCCTTTGCATCTGAGCAGCTCGCCCCCTTTGTTCGGAACTGGCATGTGATCGAGGACTATACGGGCAGTGACCATCAGTATATCGTATTCGAGTTGCGCGAAGGCCAGCAGCGGCAAGTGGTGCCTGCTGGTCGCCCTCCCTGGGCCATGAGTAGGGTTGACGAGGCTAAGTTCGCCCGCTCAGTACGTCTTCAGGTCCGGTAGGTCAACGGTGGATGCCATTGCCGAGGTGATGAATGCCGTAAAGCGGGCGGAGAGTTACAACCATTTCTCAAGTCGACTGGTCCTCTTGGTGACGCTCGATGTGAGAAATGCTTTTAACTCTCTCAGATGGGTGGACGTCATCAGAGCACTGGAGGACGACTTCCGGGTTCCGGAATACCTTCTCCAGATGATGGACAATTATCTGGCCGACCGGATTCTGACGTACGATACTTCGCAGGGGCCAAGGAGCATGGTGGTTACTGCAGGCGCGGCGCAGGGTTCTGTCCTCGGACCAGATCTCTGGAACGCTGCATATGACGGCTTGCTGCACTTGGACATGCCCGACGAGACAATTCTCGTTGGGTATGCCGACGACGTGGCACTGCTTGTTGAGGCAAGGAGCGTGGAGCTGGCTCAGCTCAAGCTCAACCAAGCCATGCGGCGCATCGGTGCATGGATGGCAGAGCGAGGGCTGTCTCTGGCTCTAAGCAAAACGGAGATCGTGGTCCTCACTAGGAGGAGGATAGCCACTGTCCTTCCGCTGCAGGTTGGGGGGGTGACTGTCATGTCGAAGCCGGCGGTAAAATACCTCGGAGTTCTAGTGGATTGTAGCCTTAGGTTCTTCGAGCAGATTCGGGCGACGGTGGACAAGGCGGCAGCGGGCGTAACATCGCTGAGTCGGCTGATGGCCAACGTGGGAGGACCCAGGGCCGGGAAGAGGAGGCTCCTTATGTCATCGGTCCAGTCAGTCTTGCTGTACGGATCCGAGGTGTGGGCACATGCTCTAGCCAAGGAAATGTACAGGAAGAGGCTGGGCCAGGTACAAAGGAGGGCAGCCCTGAGGGTGGCGTCTGCCAACAGGACAGTCTCTGAGCCGGCTGTCCTGGTGTTTGCTGGCGCTACACCGATTGCGCTATCGGCACAGGAGCGGCAATCAGTGTACAACAGGCGGGGGGAAGGTGACCTGGCAGTAGTCAAGGCAGAAGAGAGGTCACGCACGTTGGCAAGGTGGCAGGCTCAGTGGGAGCAGGAGGCGAGGGGCCGGTGGATGAGGACGTTGATAGCAACGATCGGGCCATGGGCGGAGCGGCGACACTGGGAGGTGGACTACTACCTCACGCAGTTTCTTTCCAGGCACGGTTACTTCAAAGCCTACCTGAACAGAATGGGAAGGGTGGGCTCGGCGGAGTGTCTGTACTGCCCAGGTGTGCAGGATGACGCTGAGCACACCTTTTTCATATGTGAGAGGTGGGCTCTGGAGAGGACGGAGCTTGAGCGAGAGGTGGGAGTCTATTTCTTACCCGATGTCGCTGTGGAAGTAATGATGGCTGGGGAGGGAGCTTGGAACCGTGTATCACATTACGTGCAGCGGGTGCTGCGCTCTAAGAAGCTAGACCTGGACGAGGCGGAGGCACTAGCTGTCTAGGGTGAGGAACCTGGCCTGAAGTAATGTGATAAACGGTTCCGGGCCAGCGTTCAGGCGGAACGCAAGGGGGTAGGTTTAGTGGGTATACAATAAATGCATAACCATTTAAGGGAGTCCCACACACGCCGGGAAAAGAGAGAGAGTAAGAGAAAAAATTTCCGGTATGGTCTATAAAAGATTCCAACCTCCTTCGTAGAAAAAAAAAAAAAAATTATTTTTATTATCATTATTATTATTATTTTTATTATTATTATTATTATAATTTTTTTTTTTTTCTTCTTTATTTCAATTAATTATTAAGAGTTAAAAACTAGAAACATTCCATTTATATTTCATACATAAACTTATAAATTGTTAAAATTTTTGGTTAATATGTTTTTGTTTTATAATTCTAAATTCATCTTAAAATCTAAGTTTTTTATGACCCTAGCCTAAGGCGTTTGGTCTTATAAATTTTGAGGATTAACGTGTTGGTTGAAATAAGTAATTATTATCAATTATAATAAGTAATTTTATTCTTTTTTTTTTTTTTTTTTCTTTTGTTTTAATTCAATTTATTAACTACAACTAAGTTTGAATATAAGACTTTTGATAATATTTTAAGCAGTTTAAATTTAAAAAAAAAAAATTTTAAAATTAAAATTAAAATACAGTTTAATTTTAAAAAATTTGCTTAATAGTTTAAGCAGTTTAAAAGTTTACAAATTTTGTATATAATCTTTTATTATCCTTTTAAAATGGATTATGTTGTTTATGTTTTTAATTTCATTAGGCAAATCATTGTATATTTTAAGACAGTTGTATAGACAATTGTTCTCGCGATTACCTGTCCTAAACAGAGTTAAATAAAAGTTCAATCTGTTTCTTGTATTACGGTAATGAATATCTATCGATCTATTTAAGATAAAATTGTGCTTAATTTCGTTATTTATAATTTTGAATGCTGTTATATATAACTCATATTTG
>OX352774.1:157945953-157950953 GCA_947095535.1 Poecilobothrus nobilitatus | reverse complement strand
AAAAGAAGGAGCTTCGCCATGCTATTGGTAGCAGCAAGGCTTAATGTTTTAAAAAGCTGCGGGAGGGCATTGATGCGGACCGATGGGGTTTGGGCTACAAAATCGTGTCTCAAAAATTTGGGACCCGAGGCTGTACCAACCTTATGGATGCTGCATCGATGGACTCTATAGTTCGCGGGCTCTTTCCGGTGCACCCGGAAAGAATACGGAGGAATTTTGATAATGTGGATGAGATCGTTTACTTTCCCATGAAGGAAGCGGCTGCTATTTGGAAGCAGGTCTACCTGGTTAACCCTAACCTCTTGCTGAACATGTACAATGTGTGTCTTTCAGCGGGAGTCTTCCCAAAACGCTGGAAGGTAGCACGCCTTGTGCTGGTGGGCAAGGGGAAGGGGCACCCGGAGCTTCCCTCTTACTACCGGCCGCTGTGTATGCTAGACACGGCTGGAAAGGTTTTGGAGAATTGCTGAGGTCGCGGTTGCAGTGCGCCATCGCGGACGCGGGAGGCCTATCGCCACGGCAGTTTGGCTTCAGGTCGGGTCGATCGACGGTTGATGCCATCACTGAGGTGGCGGAGGCAGTAAATCGGGCGGAGAGTCATAATTATTTCTCGCGTCGAATTGTCCTGTTCATAACACTTGACGTGAGAAATGCGTTTAACTCCCTCAGGTGGGTGGACGTCATTAGGGCACTGGAGGAGGATTACCGAGTTCCGAGATACCTCCTCCGGATGGTGTACGACAGACTTGATGTTTCGAGGAGTATGATTGTAACTTCAGACGCGGCGCAGGGGTCTGTTCTTGGCCGCGATCTCTGGAACGCGTCGTGCGACGGTCTGTTGCGGCTGCACATGCCCGACGAGACAGTACTTGTCGAGTATGCCGATGACGTGGCCCTACTTATCGCGGCGCGGAGTGTGGAGCTAGCGCAGTTCAAGCTCAACCAAGCGATGCGCAACATCAGTGCGTGGATGGATGGGCATGGGCTGTCGCTGGCTCTTAACAAGACAGAGATCGTGGTCCTAACTAAAAAGAGGATCAACACCATACTCCCTCTGCGTGTGGGGGAGTTGGACATTATGACTAAATCGGCGGTGAAATAGTGGCCTCAGCCTCTTCGAGCAAATAAAGGCAACGGCGGACAGGGCTGCAGGAGGTATTGCGGCCCTGAGCAGATTAATGGCCAACGTGGGCGGACCTAAAGCTGGGACTAAAGGGCTGCTAATGTCCTCGATTATGTCGGTGTTGCTGTGCGTATCTGAAGTTTGGGCGCATGCCCTTTCCAAGGAGATGTACAGAGTGAGACTGGCCCGAGTGCAGAGGAGAGCAGCCTTGAGGGTTGCTTCAGCCTACAGGACGGTGTCGGAGCCGGCTGTCCTTGTTATTTTATTATTATTATTATTATTATTATTATTTTATTGTTATGACTATTATTATTTTTATTTTGATTATCAATAGAATAATCGAATAAGATCTACTATTTTATTCGGTTATTCTATTGATAATGTAACTCTAGAAAGGGTAAGCAGCATGACCGATCTAGGGATTGTTTTGGATGATAAGCTTAACTTCCATCTTCACTATGAGCATATGATTTCTAAGGCAAATAAAATGTTAGGATTCATTAAAAGAAGAGCTAAAGAATTCAGTAATTCCGATAGAATCGAATCTGTTCAAAAACAATTCCTATTATTTGCTTTGAGAAATCAATATAACCCTATTGACTATTCAATGCTACCTAATTATAATGAAAGATTAAATTCATTGAACATGTTGACTTTATCTTCACGCAGGCAGATACTTTCATCCTGTTTTACTTTTGACGTTTTAAATAAAAATATTGACGTTCAATTTTTTATAGATAGTTTTAAATTAAACAATGAAGTTAGAGTTACACGAAACACTAAGTATTTAATTGAAAATACTGATAGAACTGAATATGGAAGAAATGAACCAATTAACAGATGTTGCATTACATTCAACAAACACAGTAATCTCTTTTCAAAACAAATATCAAGGAACACTTTCAAACAAAAATTAATACAAAAATTTGTTACTAACCTTACACAATAACTTTAACTTTCATAATATTAGATAACACTTCATATTGTACAAATTATTTTATTTTTACCTAACTGAGTTATATTAATTCAAATCTAACTGTGTTTTTGCTTTGTAAGCAATTTGTAATTTACCATATAAGTCAATGTAAAAATTTTTTTTTATTTGCATTTATCGTGTTTTATTCTGTACTTGTTATTATTAAGTTTTAGCCGTAAGATTTGTTATGTAAAAACCTTGTTTTGATTATAATAATAAATAAATAAATAATAATAATAAAAGTAATAATAATAAAAATAATAAAATAATAATAATCATAATCATAATCATAATCATAATAATAATAATAATATTAATAATTATAATAATAATAATAATATGAATAATAATAATAATAATAACAATACTAATAATAATAATAATTATAATAATAATAGTACTAATAATAATAATAAAAATAATAATAATAATAATCAAAATAATAATAATAATAATAATAAAAATAATAATAATTATAATAACATATAATAATAATAATAATAATAAAAATCAAAATAATAATAATAATAAAAATAATAATAATAATAAAAATAATATGATTATTATGATTATTATTATTATTATTATTTTTATTATTATTATTCTTATTATAATTATTATTATTATTATTATTATTATTATTATTATTATTATTATTATTATTATTATTATTATTATTATTATTATTATTATTATGATTATAATTATGATTAATATTATTTTATTATTTTTATTATTATTATTATTATTATTATTATTATCACTATTATTATTATTATTATTATTATTATTATTATGATTATAATTATGATTATGATTAATATTATTTTATTATTTTTATTATTATTATTATTATTATTATGATTATTATTATTATTATTATTATTATCATTATTATTGCTATTCATATTATTATTATTATTATTTTTATGATTATTATTATAATTATTATTAAAATAACAATAATAATTATCATAATAAAAATAATAATAATCATAATAATAATAAAATAATAATAATCATCAAAATAAAAATAATAATAATCATAATAATAAAATAATAATAATAATTATAATACTAACAATAATTATTAATAAATAATAACAATAATAATGTTAATAAAAATATGAATAATAATAATAATAATAATATGAATAACAATAATAATAATAATAATAATAATAATAATAATGATAATAAAAATAATAATAATAATGATAATCATAATAATAATAATATTAATAATAATAATAATAAAAATAATAATAATAATAAAAATAATAAAATTATAATAATCATAATCATAATCATAATAATAATAACAATAATAATAATAACATGAATAATATTAATAATAATAATAATAACAATACTAATAATAATAATAATGATCATAATAACACTAATAATAATAATATTAATATTATTATTATTACAATAAAAGATATTATATTATATTATTATTAATTATTATTATTATTATTATTGTTTTATTATTATTATTCATATTCTTATTATTATTAATGTAACTCTAGAAAGGGTAAGCAGCATGACCGATCTAGGGATTGTTTTGGATGATAAGCTTAACTTCCATCTTCACTATGAGCATATGATTTCCAAGGCAAATAAAATGTTAGGATTCATTAAAAGAAGAGCTAAAGAATTCAGTAACATAGCGGTGACAAAATCTCTCTACTGTTCTTTAGTACGATCTATTCTAGAATACGGCAACATTGTTTGGAATCCTGCATTTCAAATACATTCCGATAGAATCGAATCTGTTCAAAAACAATTCCTATTATTTGCTTTGAGAAATCAATATAACCCTATTGACTATTCAATGCTACCTAATTATAATGTAAGATTAAATTCATTGAACATGTTAACTTTATCTTCACGCAGGCAGATACTTTCATCCCGTTTTACTTTTGACGTTTTAAATAAAAATATTGACGTTCAATTTTTTATAGATAGTTTTAAATTAAACAATGAAGTTAGAGTTACACGAAACACTAAGTATTTAATTGAAAATACTCATAGCACTGAATATGGAAGAAATGAACCAATTAACAGATGTTGCATTGCATTCAACAAACACAGTAATCTCTTTTCAACACAAATATCAAGGAGCACTTTCAAACAAAAATTAATACAAAAATTTGTTACTAACCTTACACAATAACTTTAACTTTCATAATATTAGATTACACTTCATATTGTACAAATTATTTTATTTTAACCTAACTGAGTTATATTAATTCAAATCTAACTGTGTTTTTGCTTTGTAAGCAATTTGTAATTTACCATATAAGTCAATGTAATAATTTTTTTTTATTTGCATTTATCGTGTTTTATTTTGTACCTGTTATTATTAAGTTTTAGCCGTAAGATTTGTTATGTAAAAACCTTGTTTTGATTATAATAATAAATAAATAAATAATAATAATAAAAGTAATAATAATAAAAATAATAAAATAATAATAATCATAATCATAATCATAATAATAATAATTATAATAATAATAATTATAATAATAATAATAATATGAATAATAATAATAATAATAACAATACTAATAATAATAATTATTATAATAATAATAGTACTAATAATAATAAAAATAATAATAATCAAAATAATAATAATAATAATAATAAAAATAATAATAATTATAATAATATATAATAATAATAATAATAAAAATCAAAATAATAATAATAATAAAAATAATAATAATAAAAATTATATGATTATTATGATTATTATTATTATTATTTTTATTATTATTATTCTTATTATAATTATTATTATTATTATTATTATTATGATTATAATTATGATTAATATTATTTTCTTATTTTTATTATTATTATTATTATCACTATTATTATTATTATTAT
>OX352774.1:157928453-157935953 GCA_947095535.1 Poecilobothrus nobilitatus | reverse complement strand
TTATTGTTATTCATATTATTATTATTATTAATATTATTATTATTATTATTAATATTATTATTATTGTTCCGTCAGCGCATTACATGGATTCACCTACAATTGAAAATAAGAAAACACAAAGAAACACATCAACAAAATATTTAAATTTATACTTATCTGAAATATGGGAGTTGAATTGTCACCATGTCACCGAATCACCAAGTCATCTCTCACCAACAATATAATGTATTAATATTATTCTGTAATATAATAATATAATTTAGTATTTTATTTATTACTTACATATTATTATGTGTTTATTGTTTACTTACCTTAAATGTATGTGACAAATATTGTTATGTCACATATTAATTCACAATAATTACTTTTTATTCAATAATATTTCATTTCTATTGTTTCACTTAGTTAAATATTAAAATTGAATTATAGAAATAAATTATTAAATTATATTTACATTAAATCTAATAGATGGCTCTGATCCATAATCATGGTATATTATTATAGAACATAATGTTGATTATTTCTGTACACTTAAAACTTATAATGTTAATTATTTCTGTAAACTTCAACTGGAATGTGAAATTTTAAATAATTGTATATAAAAATGTAAACTGTTAAAACAGATGCTATTAATTATATTTATTTTTCTTATGTACTTTGTATTATGTACTTTGAAATGATTTAAATTTTAAACAAAAGTCATTGACCTCGAACGGTTATATTTTAAACAAGTTGTAAAGATAAGTTTAATGTTAGATTGTTTTAGAATTTTTTATTTCAATCGTTGATTAATGTTCGAAAGAAAAACATGTAAATTGTAATTTAGAAATCAAAAAAAAATAAAGTTTTTAATTACGTATAAAAACATTTGGTCCTTCGTGCCGGTATCTGAATATAATGAATAGGTGATATTTCAGGTGATATAATGATTGTGAAGGTGATATTTCAAAGTGCGATATTTTAAACCGTCTATTCTAACACAGAATAATGTTTAAAATAAAATAAAAAAAAAACTTGTGATTTAAGGTAAAAAGTGTGATATTTTAAACCGTCTATTCTAACACAGAATAACGTTTAAAATAAAATAAAAAAAAACTTGTGATTTAAGGTAAAAAGTGTGATATTTTAAACCGTCTATTCTAACACAGAATAACTTTTAAAATAAAATAAAACCTTGTGATAGTAAAATTTTTATGCCAGAATATTTTAAGTAAAACATATTGAAAAACTTGTGGTTTAAAATAAAGGGATAAAGAACTTGTGATTTACATTAAAGAGTGTGATATTTTAAACCGTCTATTCTAACACAGAGTAACGTTTAAAATAAAATAAAATCTTGTGGTTTTAAAACCGCATATTCTAACACAGAATAGCGTTTAAAATAAAATAAAGATAACTGGTGATTTCAAAATTTCCATCACTGAATATTGTAAAAAATAAAAAAAAAAAAAAACCCAATTTGAAAATTAAATAAAAAAAAAAACCTATGATTTTAAGTGCTTCTGCTTTAAAAAAGAATTAACCTTTATTTGAATATAAATCAAAATTGTGTTTGAAATTGGAAAAAAAATTTTTGATCAAAAAAAAAAAAAAAAACAAAGAGAGTGTGTGATTAATAAAAAAATTACTTTGAACTAAAACTATTATAAACTTATAAACTTATAAACTATCTGAACTTATAAACTTACATAATAATAATATATAACAATAATTATTTATAAGTAATAATATAAAAACTAGATTTAAACATAATATAATTTAATATAATAATACAAAAAGCGCGCGCGGTATAACAAACGGTCTCGCGAACAGTAAAGGGCAGCATCAGGTCGGATTGGTAAGTGTGTTGCTGAATTTTCAATTCTAAAAAAAAAAAAAAATATTTTTTGTATTAAACATTAGAAATTTTCATCTTGAATATATTAAATTATTAAGCTAAAAGATATTATATCAAATTACCAATAAAATTATAAAAAAAAAAGGGAATCAATCATAATTTAAATTCATTGCATTATACAAATACATTATTAAGTTAAATTCTATTATATTTATTACGTTATTATATTCTATTATATTCACTATTATATTCAAATTCATTATAAAAAATGGCCGACGCAAAAAGAATAGAGCAAATGATCGTCAAACAAAAGGTTCAAAAAATGCTAATGGAAAAATTCATAACTAACTATAAGAAAGATGGCTCAGTGAGGAAAACGAGACCATACTACGAAAAAAAATTAAAGGATTTCCAGACAATGTGGGACGCTTTCGAAGAGGGTCATAGATCCATTCTATTCTTCAGTGTGAGCGAAGAACTAGAAATTAACCATGAATATATTGAGAATGACGTGCATGCGGAGACACAGAGTTTTTTTGACAACAATTATCATGCCATGTTGGAGAAATACCAAGAGGAGGTGAAGAGAGATACGACTTCTGTCGAAACTCCAGTAACCATAGCAAACATATCGAAGGAGAATCGGAAATACATTGATAGCGGAATTCAACTTCCAAAAATTTCATTTGAAAAATTTGGCGGGGACTACACGAAATGGCCAACTTTCCATGATCTATTCACAACAATGATACATAATAATGAATCGCTATCGGATGTACAAAAACTTCAATATCTGAAAGTACAGCTAATTGGTGAACCTGAGCAATTACTTCGTCATTTTCAGGTTACCGAAAGGAATTATACGGCTGCATGGGAATTGTTGATGGAGAGATATGATAATAAGAGGGTGCTCGTCAACAATCAACTAAAGAGGCTTTTGAACCACAACACGACCATCAATGAGAATGCACAGGGCATTAAGGGGTTGTTGGATACAACATTTGAATGTTTACAAGCTTTAAATAATTTAGATATAAACACAGAAACATGGGATCCAATAGTCACGTTTATCGTCACCCAAAGATTGCCGCAAGCAACTCATCAGTTATGGGAACAAGAAATAAGCAAAACTAAAACAATTACCAGCCTTAAGACGTTAAAGGAATTTTTAGAAGTCAGATTTAGAGCGTTGGAAGCTGTAAATTCAAGAGGACCAATAAAAGTAGAATTCAAAAATACAAATAGTAATACCAAAGTTAAACCAACAATCAAGAATTTCCATTTACACAAATTCGATGTGCTTGTTGTGCAATGGCCACCATGTTATAAGAAGATGTCAAAAATTTTTAGCATTAAATCCTTCAAAACGGTCAGAAATTGTACGAGAAAAACGACTATGTTTAAATTGTTTGGGAGCTGGGCATATGCTGAAAGACTGTTCAAGTCAGCATACATGTGTTCATTGTAACAAGCGTCATCATACTCTCATCCACTTCAAAATGAATAATGTTATAGTGGACAATCATTCCAATGGTGGCACCAGAGCAGTCTCCAGTCCTTCCACATCACGTCAAAATGACATAGTTATAGCGACAAACCACATATTAAATGTTGATAGTCCAGAATTTATACCGTCAGTTCATCACAATCGCACAAATTATAATAACTCATTTGGGTATAAGGGTCGAGCTCATCAAATTCTACTTGCAACAGCATTATTAAGAATTCTAAGCCCAACCGGAGAAGAAGGTGTAGTGAGAGCCCTGATAGATCAAGGATCACAGGCTTCATTCATAACAAAGAAGGTGGTTCAAAGGTATAGATTAACAAAGGAAGCAATCAACGCTACAATCCAAAGTATTGGTCGAGAAAAAGTACACTCTGTCAAGTCACGTGTTAGATTTACTTTGAAATCTCTTCATCAAGATATTGACATCAATGTGGAAGGTTTGGTACTACCGAAACTTACAAATTTGTTACCTCAAACTGATATACAAAATAGACATTGGAAACACATAGAAGGTTTAGAACTAGCTGATCCGAAGTTTTACGAACCCGGTCAGATCGATGTACTTTTGGGTGCTGACGTGTTCAGTCAAATTTTGTTAGAAGGTTTAATGAAGGGGGAACCAGGTATGCCGATCGCACAGTAAACCATATTTGGTTGGATTTTATCAGGCAAGAATCATGAATCTGCACCACAAAATGTAACCATAAGGAATTTTCATTTATCCTTAAATCTAGAAAAGCAGCTAAAATCTTTTTGGGAGGTGGAAGAAGTACAAAACACTGTTTTGCAAACAGAAGAAGAGAAAGAATGTGAAAGGATATATACCGAAACAACAACGCGGCGTGCAGATGGTACTTATGAAGTTCAGCTACCATTTAGAACAACGACACATACTTTTTAGGTTCATCTAGAAACATAGCGCTACAAAGGCTATACCAATTAGAAAAGCGTTTTAAAAATAATGCAGAGTTGAAATCAGAATATATTAAATGTATCAATGAGTACAAAACATTGGGTCACATGAGTCTAGTTGATCCAGAAGAGCTCTTTCAAAACAGTGGGCCAAACATCTTGTCGTATAAAACCAGCTACCTGCCTCATCACGGGGTTATTAAAGAGACGAGTACCACAACAAAACTTCGAGTAGTATTCGATGCTTCTAGAGCGAAGTGGCAAGTCCTTAAATAACATGTTGTTAAAAGGACCAACGATTCAAGATGAGTTGTTGACAGTATTGATCAGTTGCTTTCACGGCCGACATCGAAAAGATGTATCGTCAAATATGGATAAAGAGTGGGCACACGGAATATCAGAGAATAGTGTGGAGGGAAGATCCATCCCTTGCAATTCGAGATTACAAATTATTAACAGTCACGTTTGGCACAAAAAGTGCACCATACTTAGCAGTGAAAACTCTAAAAAACTGGCACATGATGAAATGGATAATTTTCCTGTAGGATGCAGAATCATAAACAATGACTTTTACGTCGATGATCTGTTGTCGGGAGCAGATGACGTTGAAACAGCATTACAGGCTCAACAACAGATCATAAGCGCCACAAGATCGGCAGGAATCTCATTACGAAATTGGATGTCTAATAGTAACAAATTATTGCGATCATTGCCACTAGAAGATTGCGAAAAATTACTTCCAGATCAAAACAATGACGCAGAGACTACTCGAACTTTGGGTATACATTGGAATCCAAAGAACGATTCTTGTGGATATTCCATCAACCTTGAAGAAGCTCCTGTGACTTGGACTAAAAGAAGCATATTATCACAAATCGCAAAGTTATTTGATCCTATGGGATGGTTAGCCCCAATTATCATATCGGCTAAAATTATCATGCAAAGGTTATGGCTATCAGGGTTACAATGGGATGATGAAGTAACAGCTGATTTAAGAATTTACTTGAATTATCATTTCAAAGACAAAGGTTGCACCAATAAAGACCATATCGTTGCCACGACTTGAATTATGCGCTGCCGTGTTAGGATCCAAACTCTTAAAATATACTCTACAGGCTCTACGAATATCACAACCAATAAAATTATTTGGATGGACAGATTCCGAAATTGTACTCGCATGGCTTAAAAATCACCCAACAAAATGGACAACGTTCGTCGCCAACAGGGTTTCACACATTCACGAGCTGGTTGGTCAAAATATTTGGAATCATGTACCGACAAAACAAAATCCCGCAGACGTCGCGTCAAGAGGTTTATGTCCATCTGAACTTGAAAACCATCCCTTATGGTGGCATGGTCCAGACTGGCTAATGAAATCATACACACATTGGCCAAATAAGAGGGAAGCCCATACCAGCCTTGAACAAAGAAAGCTTCAGGTAAACCTTGTATTACCAACATTGAATAACGATATAATCGGGAACCAATTTTCGTCATATACAAAATTAATTCGCGTGCTAGCATACTGTCACCGATTCATTGCAAATTGTAAACTCAAAGAGAAAGATAGGAGAGAAACCCACTATTTAAAATCAAATGAGATTAGGCAGGCGTTCAAACATTTAATAAAGCGGGCCCAACAAAGGACATTGCAAGAGAGGTAGCTATGTGTAAACGAAATGATAATTTAAAGAAGGGTACTTTAATAAAATTAAATCCGATTTTAGATCAAGAAGGTATCTTACGAGTGGGAGGTCGTCTTAAGTTTTCAGAACTTCCGTATTCAGAAAAACATCCAATCATTTTATGCGAGAAATTTATTTTCACAAAATTATTAATTGAAAAGGTTCATAAAGAGTGTCTACATGGTGGACCACAACTGATGATGTCCATACTAAGAAAACAATTTTGGATTATTAATGCTCGGAATACGATCCGTTTTCAAATATACAAATGCATTCCGTGCTTTAAACAAAGGGCTGAAACACGAACTCAACTAATGGGCGAGTTACCAAAAAGACGAGTGCAGAAGGCCAGACCATTCCTACATTCTGGTTTAGATTATTGTGGCCCATTCGAGTTGAAAACCCACAAACGAAGAGGTGCTAAACGGTATAAGTCATATGTAGCTCATTTCATTTGTATGTTAGTCAAAGCTATTCACCTGGAATTAGTAACAGATATGTCAGCAGAAGGATTTATAGCTGCTTATCGAAGATTTTGTTCTCGTCGTGGATTCTGTACCGATCTATATTGCGATTGTGGTACTAATTTTGTAGGCGCACATAAAATATTAAAAAATCAAACACATTTTATGGTAGGAGATATAAAAATGGAAGTTGCTGAATTTATGGAAAATGTCGGAGTTAATTTTCACTTCAATCCCCCTGGTTCACCACACTTCGGCGGTCTATGGGAAGCTGGAGTTCGCTCAACTAAACATCACTTAAAAAGAGTGTTAAATAATATCACACTAACATACGAGGAGTTCGCCACGGTATTAACACAAATCGAAGCATGCTTAAATTCAAGGCCACTTTCTGAAATGACAAGTGATCCTCAAGATTTATTACCGCTAACCCCAGCTCATTTCTTAATTGGTGATAGCTTGTTATCTACACCCCAACAATGTGTTTTGGACTTGAATGTAAATAGACTGGATCGTTGGCAACATTTGCAACATATCCTGCAGAGTTTTTGGCGACGATGGAATACCGAATATTTAAGCCGTTTACAACAACGCCCTAAATGGAACCGAACACGCGAAAATTTAAATATAAATGATTTAGTCATAGTAAAGGACGAAAATCTTCCACCGAGTAAATGGCTTCTCGCTAGAGTTATAGATACTCATTCGGGCTCTGATGGATTAGTACGAGTAGTGAGCGTTCGCACGAAAAATTCAATTTTCAAACGACCCATTTCCAAATTATGTGTTCTTCCAATCGGAAACCAACCGCTTGACCAAACTGATCATAATTCGCAAAATCAAACCGATTCTAAATTAAAATCAAACTAAATCATTCATATAATCAAACATTCAAAATCACATACAATTCAATAGCACACTTATAAAACTATAAAATTCGTTTTTTTTCCTATACAACTCATACACAAAAATTCTAAATTTATAACACACTTAAAAAAAAAAAAAATATCATATTAACAATTTCTCACCATTACGTTCCTAGTTAGTTGAATGCGCAGTTCCAGATAGTGAGTAAGGGGCACTATATCCTTT
>OX352774.1:157893453-157908453 GCA_947095535.1 Poecilobothrus nobilitatus | reverse complement strand
GCGAGGCGCTTTAGACAGACATCTGAAGAAAAAAGTGCAATGCAGACTGTCGCTTTCAAAACCTAACAGGAGAGAGCAAATCTTAGGCGTAGTGGAGATGGAGAAGAAAGACACTAAAGAGATGTTAAAAGCGGGTAAAATTACAGTGGGATTAATAATATGCAGGATCAGACTAAGTGCGGAAGTTCCAAGGTGCTATAGATGTTTAAATTTCGGTCATATAAAAAGTAAATGCAAGAACATTGATCGGAAAGATTTGTGCTATAAGTGCGGACAAAAAGGGCATATCGTGAAAAATTGTGTACAGATCCCAAAATGTGTGCTTTGCGAGGAGAAGAAAGTGCAAGCGATTGACCATGTCTCCATGACCATATAAGGTCTTCCGTGAGGCACTTGAGAAGGTCAAAAGGCGTTTCAATGACTAGGTTCACTCAAGGAAACATGCATAGAAGTGTGGTGGCAGATGATCTCTTAACTCAGAATGTTTAGGAGAGAAAAACCGACGTAGTAATAATAAGTGAACAGAATAGGAACAGAGACATCCCGAACTGGTTTTCTGATGCAACAAATACGGCGGCGATCTGGGTAGTAAGCCCAAACAAAATTAAAATCGAAAGCCATGGCAACGATGAAGGTTTTGTTTGGATCAAAATCTGCAGGCTCACAATTATTAGCTGCTACTTTACACCAAACCAGACAACGCAGCAATACAAAATGAAAATGGAAAAATTAGAAGACGTAATAGCGAAAATAAGGGGGAACATAGTAGTGGCTGGAGATTTCAATGCTATAGCCGTAGAATGGGGAAAGCCACATACCAACAGCAGAGAGAAGCAAATAATGGACATGGCAGCCAGACAAAACCTGATAGTGTTAAATACAGAGCAACATCTACATTTAGACGCCCGGGGTACACGGAAACGATACCAGATATAACACTAGCATCAGTTGACCTCTTGAATGGCATCCGGAAATGGGAAGTACTCGAGGACTACACTGGTAGCGATCACCAATACATATCATTCGAGTTACATGCTGCTCCGACAGAGAGATTGAGAAGTCGAGACCTAAATGTTGGATGGAATGTGGAAAAACTTGATCGTAATAAAATGAGGTCGATTTTGAGTAATAGCCTTGAAAGAGTAAGGCAGTTCTCGCAAAATTTAGAGGGTAGAGCAAAAGCAGAAGCGGTGGTAAACTCAGTGATGAACAGCATTGCACGGGCTTCGAAGTATCTATGCCACGGAAAAATTGGAGAGAAAATGAGCGCCCTGTATACTGGTGGACGGATGAAATAACAGAAATAAGGAGGAAATGCTTGCACCTACGTCGGCTGGCACAGCGGATCAGAAACAGACCACAGGCGGCGACTGCATCGATGGAGCACAAGATAGTAAGAAAACAACTCCGAATTGCCATAAAGAAAAGCAAAATCAAAAATGGAGAGAATTATGCGAAGAGGTGAATACCGAGCCGTGGGATTTGGGGTACAAGATTGCAATGAAGAAATTGAAAGCTCCAGCAGCTGATAGTGCAATGACAGCAGATAAAATGGAATTCATTGTAAATGCACTTTTCCCCACACATCCAATAAGAAACGAGATATATTCAGGGTATATAAATGAGGAAATACCAGAATTCACCCCAGGGGAGCTAGAAACAGCAGCGAGGTCTCTGAGGAACAAGAAAGCACCTGGACCTGACGGGATTCCTAACGAAGCCATAAAAGCAGCAGTCGATGTTTGCCCGGAGACAATGCTAAACATGTACAATACCTGTTTAAAAGAAGGCGTCTTTTGCAAGAGATGGAAGGGGGAAAAACTAGTATTGATAGACAAGGGTAAAGGAGAACGTTTTACGGCTTCATCTTACAGACCACTATGTATGCTTGACACAGCTGGGAAGCTTCTCGAGAAATTATTAAAAGCTCGATTGGGTGTGGCCATAAGAGCTGCAGGTGATCTGGCAGATAAGAAGTTTGGATTTAGGCCGCGGAAATCAACACTAAATGCTATTCAAACGGTGACAAAAATTGCAGAAGCAGCCGAAAGGGGAAACCATTATTCCAGGAAAATTGTTTTTCTTATAACACTGGATGTTAAGAATGCTTTTAACTCAGCGAGTTGGAATAATATGATAGAGGCATTGCAAAATATATTCCACATACCCACTTATCTGCAAAGAATCTTAGAAGATTACCTTAATGAACGAAGCTTAGTATACAACACTGGAAGCGGAACCAGAAGGAAACAAATCACCGCAGATGCTGCCCAAGGATCCATCTTAGGACCAGACTTGTGGAACGTCGTTTACGATGGATTGCTTCGAATAGCGATGCCGGAAGGAATTCTACTAGTAAGCTTTGCAGACGATGTGGCAGCAGTCATCACAGTACGGAGCGTGGAAGAGGCACAGATCAAACTGAACCAAGTCATGAGTAGAGTGTGCAATTGGATGCAACTGTATGGGTTGGAATTAGCAGCAGAAAAATCAGAAATTGTCATCCTAACAAGGAAACAGATTCCAACAATAATTACAATACAAGCTGGCACCCAAACAAGAGAGATAAAAGATTCCGCAAAGTACCTGGGGATCATGTTGGACTCAAAACTCACATTCTGAAAACAAATAAAAAAGAAGAAGCCGCAGATAAGGCAGCGAGGATTACAAATCAAATTAGTATGCTTATGGCGAATATTGGCGGGCCTCAACCAAAGAAAAGGCGGCTGATCATGACGGTGGCGCAATCCATATTACTGTACGGTGCTGAGATCTGGGCGGATGCTCTTAACAAAGAGTACTGCAGGAAGCAACTAACGGCGGTACAACGGAGAGGAGCTCTTCGCATAGCGTGCTCCTATAGAACGGTTTCGCATACAGCGGTAGCAGTTATCGCGAACGTTATCCCGATTGATCTGCTGGCGCGCGAGCGGAACAGCATTTTCAATAGGGACCCGGGACTAAGCAAGGAGGAGGCAACGATGGAGGCAAAATCGCTCACCATGGCACAATGGCAACAAAGATGGGACAATGACCGGAACGGTAGATGGAAAGCACGTCTGATTCCTCAACTAGAAGTTTGGAATAATCGGCTACAGAGAGAAGTCAAGTTCTATGTCACACAGTTCTTGTCAGGAAATAGATACTTTCGTTCGTAGCTAGTCAAAATGGGTAAAGTAGCCAGCCCGGCATGCAGACCCTGTAATGGTGTGGAGGATACGGCCTATCACACATTTTTTGAGTGCGGCTTAGCAGAAGAACACAGAACCTCTTTGTATGCGGCAATAAGGCCTATAACCCCCGAAAACATCGTCGGCGTTATGCTAGAAAGCGAAGACCAGTGCGATGCAGTAGCAATTTATATAGATGCAGTGCTAAGGAAGAAAAAACTTCTAAAATATCTGGATCATTGATGAAACTTAAATAAGGATCACCGCAAAAACAAACGAAAATAGCACGATCCAACCTGAAGTAATACGAGAGCGGTTCCAGGCTGGATTACATCGTGGGAGCGGAGTCGGGTGTTTTTAAGTGAGTAACCCAGAGAGCTGACAGCCAATATTTAACATCACGGGATTCTCACAGTCTTTTAGAGTGCGGACCCTCTAAAAGCTCTTTAAAAGATTTTTCACAACTCGCGAAAAGAAAAAAAAAAAATTATTATTATTATTTTTATTATTATTATTAATATTATTTTTATTATTATTGTTATTATTATTATTATTATTCATATTATTATTATTATTAATATTATTATTATTATTTATTTATAATTATTATTATTATTATTATTATTATTATTATTATAATTATTATTATTACTATTATTATTGTTATGCATATTATTATTATTATTATCATTATTATTATTTTTATTACTATTATTATTATGATTATTATTATTATTGTTATTCATATTATTATTATTATTATTGTTAATACTATTATTAGAGAGACAAGACGGCTGAAGAGGCGTACTCGCAAATGCTGGCAGAAGCTGAGATCGATGACCTGCCGATAGAGCTGGATGATGACGAAGAAGACGTAAGTCTAGCTATTGAGTCGCCCCGGCGTGCATTTATGCATAAAATGAGGATGAACGAGGAGGGCGCAGTGCGCAAATGCGTGCAGGTGTTAAGAGCGATGAAGGTGGTGACAAAAAATACACAGAAAAACATCTCCAACACTGTTAAGCACGGTATAGCAGAGTTAGAGGAGTTGCTAGATGTGATTTTGGACTGCAGGAAGAGCTGAAAAAAGGCGGAAGCTGAAGGAGAAAAAGCCGCGGCAGCCGAGGTGGAGGTGGAGAGACAGGCCCCACCGGCAAGCTCGAGACGACCAGCTTCCAGTCCTGCGGAGCGGGTGGAAGACAAACGGAAGAAAGCTGAAACTAGTGTTTCAACCGATAAGAAAAAAGGTGTGGCGGTGTGGACGCAGGTCCAACCTAAGAAGAAGATGAAGAAGGCATCAGCCCAGCCGACGCTAATCCGGCCTCCACAACAAGTGGGAGTCAGAGATGTAGTGACTAAGACTGAACCTAAAAAGAAACGTAGACGGGGCCAAGAGTGATACCGGATGCAGTCCTAATAAGGCCAAGTGAAGGACTGATATACGCGAAGGTGCTGGCTGAAATCCCCCCAGTGTGAAACCGGAGGAGTCGGGCGCAGATATAAAAGGTTTTCGGGAGACGAGGGCCGGGGGCCAGGGGGGTTCTCATTGAGCTTGGCCCTGGGACCAAGAAGAAAGAGGCGTTCCGCTTCGCGATCCAGGGGGCATTGGGTAACAGGGCTGTGGTAAGCGGACTTGAGCCTAAATGCTCTCTTGAAATCCGAGGGCTGGACTACCTCGTTATGCAGGGCGAAGTTGAGGAAGCCATACGGCTGGCAGTCCCGGATGCAAGGGACCTCCGTATAGGGTTTTCTGCTGTAAATGAACGAAAGCAGAGGTTTGCCATTGTGGATATTGGCGAGCGAGGAGCTCGTTCGCTGATGTCCATTGGTAAAGTGAAAGTTGGCTGGGTGAACTGCACAGTGCGGAGAAGAGTCGACCTGGGGCGATGCTTCAGGTGCCTCGACTATGGACACATGGTGCGGGACTGCAAAGGGTCGGACAGGAGCAGTCTCTGCCGAAAGTGCGGCGGAGAAGGTCACCAGGCAAAAGTTTGTAGCCGGAAGGAGAGCTGTGTTCTCTGCATTGGCATGGGAGCCACAGGCGACAGTGTGGCCTATGCGTCGAGAACGGGAAGATGCGCCGTATTCAGGGCATCATTAATGAAGGCAAAGGCTCCACGATGATCCAGATAATGCAGGCAAACCTACATAGGAGCGTGGTTGCAAATTACCTTCTTCGCCAGCTAGCTACGGAGAAGGAAGTCGACCTGTTGCTCATTGGTGAGCAGTATGGGTATGACCATCTTTCTCCCTGGTATGCAGATGAGATGGGCACAGCGGCCATATGGATACGAAATCCTGGGCGAATCCCAGTGAGAGAGCACGGTCGCGGCCGCGGGTTCGTTTGGATTAGGTGCAGGGAAATCACTTTCATAAGTGTCTACCTCACCCCAAACGAGCCCATTGGCAAGTTCCTGAAGAAACTAGACGATCACGAGGACTTGATCCTTGGTGTTGCTGGTGGCGTGGTTGGAAATGCCAATTCCGGATGGCATTTGGGAAATGGGAAATGCATTTGCAATGGGAAATGCCAATTCCGAATGCTAGAGGGGGGTATGTGTTGGAGAGTGCGTCCAGGACGGGTCTGCTTGTCCTGAACGTCGGAGACACGCCAACCTTTAGACGTGCTGGTTGCGCAGGAACCATCCCAGATGTATCGTTTGCTTCGGAGCAACTTGCCTCTCGTGTTGCGGATTGGCAAGTGATCGAGGATTATACGGGTAGCGACCACCAGTATATGGTATTTAGGTTCGAGTTCCGCGAAGGTCAGCAGCGGCAGGCGATGCCTGCTGGCCGCTCTTCCTGGAACGTGGGTAGAATTGATGAGGCTGTGTTCGCCAGTTCGGTTGCGTGGGAGGTGGTGGCACCCATAAGTACAGAGCGGGGGAGTCGGGCTCACTGCGAGATGATCGTCGATTCTACCTTCCGGCTGGTTGGCGAGGGTTGTGAGGCTTCCATTCCTCGCAGCCGGCCTCGGCCTAAGGGAGTGCCTTAGGCTTCGGCGCATGTCGACCCGCGCCAGACGCCGGGACGAGGCTGCCCGTTCGTCTGCAGATCACAAGGCCAAAAAGAAGGAACTTCGCCGTGCTATTGGTAGCAGCAAGGCTCAATATTTTAAAAAGCTGCGGGAGTACATTGATGCGGACCCATGCGGTTTGGGCTACAAAATCGTGTCTCAAAAATTTGGGACCCGAGGCTGTACCAACCTTATGGATGCTGCATCGATGGACTATATAGTTCGCGGGCTTTTTCCGGTGCACTCGGAAAGAATACGGAGGAGTATTAATAATGTGAATGAGATCGTCTACTTGCGCATGGAGGAACTGGAAGCGGCTGCTAGCTCTTTCAAACCAAGGAAGGCGCCTGGGCCGGATGGATTCCCGGTTGAAATTTGGAAGCGGGTCTACCGGGTTAACCCTAACCTCTTGCTGAACATGTACAATGCGTGTCTTTCAGCGGGAGTCTTCCCAAAACGCTGGAAGGTAGCACGCCTTGTGCTGGTGGGCAAGGGGAAGGGGCACCCGGAGTTTCCCTCTTACTACCGGCCGCTGTGTATGTTGGACACGGCTGGAAAGGTTTTGGAGAAGTTGCTGAGGTCGCGGTTGCAGTGCGCCATCGCGGACGCGGGAGGCCTATCGCCAAGGCAGTTTGGCTTCAGGTCGGGTCGGTCGACGGTTGATGCCATCACTGAGGTGGCGGAGGCCGTAAATCGGGCGGAGAGTTATAATCATTTCTCGCGTCGAATTGTCCTGTTCGTGACACTTGACGTGAGAAATGCGTTTAACTCCCTCAGGTGGGTGGATGTCATTAGGGCACTGGAGGAGGATTACCGATTTCCGGGATACCTCCTCCGTATGGTGGACGACTACCTGGCGGATCGAACCCTTATGTACGACACACTTGAGGGTTCGAGGAGTATGATTGTAACCTCAGATGCGGCGCAGGAATCTGTTCTTGGCCCCGATCTCTGGAACGCGAGTTATGTATAGCTGTTCACTTTCGAACAAAAAAGAAGATCCTCCTAATAAAATTGAAATAAAAACTGATAACTACGTTAAAATACTTTCAAGTGTTAATAACAGGTTATTAGGGTTAACAGGTAAAAGGTTAAATTCAAATTTTTAACAAAACAAATATGTAATACGTTGACAATGTAAAATTGTACTTCGTATTCTTGATTATTGAGCAATATTGAAATGAAATATTTTTTGTATACTTAAAAATATGTATATGGAATATCCACTTAAAAACACATGTACAGAATATTATTAAAATGAATATATTGCTGACCGTTCAATATGTGTATCTTTTTAGTTTTTATAAAATGATCAATATTGCTGATAATCGAAAATATTGAAGTACAGTTACAAAATTTTAGAAATAAGAAATTCAGTTATATAAAAAAAAAACACAACAGTAAAGTCCAATAAAATTAAATATAACAACAACATTAAAAAAAAACCGTTTTTTAATTCATTATAAAAAAAAATAACAATATTTATTTTTATAAATACAAATTTGGCGCAGTCGGTAGGATAATTATAAATTAAAATTAATTATCCAGTGATACGAACGTTAATTATTATAATATAAATTAAACTTTATTATAAAAAAAATATTTATACATACTTATTTATATATATATTGTTGTAAAATCAAATAATACAAAAGTGTTAAATTAATTACCTCTTATGATCTCTATCAGAGGAAAAACAGTTAATAAACATTAAAATTATTTGTGTTACGAAAACATTTAATATGCAAAAAAAAAAAAACAATAATAAAAGTGTAAAATTAAGTTAATAAAGCTGTTAAAAATTAAAACCGTAAGCCTTTGTTAATAATTAATACACACTTAGTAATATTATAAAAATAAAAACAAAATATTTTTTGTTTATTGTGAATGAAAAAACGTGATAGATTGGACCAATACTGTAAAAATCGCAACATGGCTCAAGCACAAAGTGAGGATACAAATGTTCTTGAACAATTATTACAACAGAAACAAAGTTTGCTCGCAGAATTAGACATCAAGAATCAACAGTTAAATAGAATGACAGCAGCTGTTCAAGAATTCCAAATAAGAGAACAAGGCTATCAACAAAGAGAAAGAGTTATGAAGGAGGTCCGGTATATGTCAACATTTACTGGTAAAAGTGAAGTCACAATCAATTCTTTCATTAGTAGTGTCGAGTATTATTTAGAAGGAGTAACTGATGATAACTTACGAAAATGCATGGTATGGTATGGAACAATATACTACGAGAAAATTCAGGGTGAGGCAAAATAAACCATTATCAACACTCCACATCCAGATAATTGGGACACCATAAAAGCAGCCTTGAAATCCAGGTATAGACCAGAAATAGAACCGGCAGAAATCTACAAAAAAATCGGTGCATTAAGGATAAACACAGTAAGTGAATTAGTACTAGAAATTCAGAACTTAAAATATAAAGCCGATGAGCTAAAAATCTACTATAAAGATAGCAATTATATAGATTTAAGTAATATTGATACCTTCCTTGTTAACACCATTAAAGAAATGGCACAAGGAACTCTTTTAGATAGAATTTTTGAGGAAAAAAATTTAAATGAAATAATAAATATCATAAATAAAAGAAAATTTGAAGATTCTTGCATTAAGCCAGAATTTAAAAAATCTAATAATAATTATAATAATCAAAATAGAAATAAAAGTAAAAATTTTTATCAAAATAAATTTAATAATCAAAGAAATAAAAATAATGATCAGAATAATTTAAATAATTCTTATGCTAAACCAAATAGTTCAAATAACTGTTATAATAAAGATTCTCAAAATAATTATAATTCTAAGCAATTTAATAGAAACTTTTATCAAAATAATAATTCAGGTCAATATCGACAACAAAATTATAATAAACAAAATTTTCAAAATAATTCTAACTCTAGGCAATTTAATAAAAATTACTAGCAAAATAATAATTCAGGGCAATATAGGCAAGCAGTGCCAATGGAAGTCGATAATATACAATCGACATCTAATTTTAATTCTAATTGTGAGTGTAATTCGAATCCTAAATCAGAAATTAAAGCCGAGACTAACAATGTCGAGTTTTTTATGAACTAGCCTCGGATGAGTTACCCATGATAAAATTTACTATTAATAATAATTCATATTTAGCTCTTATAGATACAGGATCTACTTTTAGTTTAATTGATGATAGGGTATTAGGTTTCAAAAAATTAGAAATCTCTCCTATTCACTTTTCTACAATAAATGGAAAGGATTCTATAAAATGGGAAATTCATACACCAGCACCTTATGAAATAAAAGCCCCTAAAAATGCTCGAATTAGATGGAAAGAGAAAACATTGCCGAATAGAAAGTATCAGTTCATAATAGGAGCCGATCTACTTAAAAGTCTCGATGCAATAATAAACCTAGAAGAAGGATTTATTAACATAAATAATCAAAATATTAAGTTTGTTAATAGTCCATATCAATTAAATGAAATATATTCCTTAGAACCAATAGATATTAGTAAAAATTGAATTAAGATAGACCATTTAAATTCAGAAGAACTTAGACAAGTAGAGAAAATTACAAAAAGATTTAGTAGTTTATTTTATATAGAAGGAGATAAACTCACAAGTACCCCTGAAATAAAACATGAAATTCATACTACAACAGAGCAATCTATAAACACTAAATTATATCGATTCCCACCTCAGCATGAGGAAGAAGTTAGAAAACAAATTAAGGAAATGGAGGAACAAGGTATAATAAGAAAAAGTAACTCTAGATATACTAGTCCTCTCATAGTAGTACCCAAAAAAATCGACAACTCGGGCAAAAAGAAATATCGGATAGTTATAGATTATAGAAAATTAAATGAAGTTACGGTCGATGATAAATTTCCGTTGCCAAACATAGATTCTATATTAGATAAATTAGGTAAAGCGCAATACTTTACAACTATCGACCTGGCAAAAGGATATCATCAAATCTTAATTAAAGAAACTGATAAAAAGAAAACTGCATTTGTGACACCACATGGACTTTATGAGTTCAATAGAATGCCGTTTGCGTTAAAAAATACCCCAGCGACATTCCAAAGGCTAATGAATGAAATACTAAGCGACTACATAAATAAAACGTGTGTTGTGTACCTGGATGACATACTGATATGTAGCACAAGTTTACAAGAACATGTAAAAGCCATTTCGGACATATTTAAAGTTTTAGAAGAAAAAAACTTAAAAATACAAGTAGACAAATGCAATTTCATGAAAAAAGAAACTGAGTTTCTAGGTCATATTTTGACAGAACAGGGCTTAAAACCTAACCCAAATAAAATTCAAGCTATAGAAAAATTAGAATTGTCCAAAACCCAAAAACAAATAAAAAGTTTTCTATGACTAACTGGCTACTATAGAAAATTCGTAAAAGATTATGCTAAAGTAGTTCAGCCTATTACAAAATATTTAAAGAAAAATATGAAAATTAACGTTAATGATCCAAATTATATTGAATCATTTGAAAAATTAAAAAATCTGATTATAAGTCATCCCATTTTAAAATATCCGAACTTCGAAAAATCTTTTACTCTCACAACGGATGCTTCTAATTTTGCAATCGGAGTGTTTTTGTCACAAGAAGGACACCCAGTTTGTTTTGCCTCTAGAACTCTTAACAACCATGAGAAAAATTATTCTGCGACAGACAAAGAGTTTTTGGCTATTATGTGGTCTGTAAATTATTTTAGACCATATCTCTATGGAAGAAAGTTTAAAATATTAACTGATCATCAGCCTATAAAATTTTTACACTCCAAATATAAAGGGAAAAGATATGTCTCCAAGACACCAGAGGTGGTTGCTAAAATTAGGAGAATATCAACTCGATATAGAATATTTGAAAGGTAAAGAGAATAGGGTAGCAGATTTTTTAAGTAGAATAGAACAAAACGTGGACGTTAATTCTGACGAGGGAGAGAATAATAATAAAAATTCCAATATTTTAAAAATGTCTGCAAAAAGTGAAGATAATGAATCGGAATTTGGTATTTTCAATATTGAAGATGATGTAGATGACGTAACAATGGCAATTGTTCATTCAGCAATTGAAGAACAACTTGACCATATACCAATAAAAGAGGAAATTGTTAACAAATATAAGACTCAAATTATATTAACAAACAACAAAACTGTAGAAACAGAAATAATTTTAGGAAGAAGGATTATCTACATAGCAGAATTTAATTTTCAAAGATTAAGCGAAATTTTTATAAAATATTGTATAAAGGTAAAGTAGGAATATACTCCGAATTATCAGATAATAAATATAACGTAATACAGGAGAAACTGAGGGAAATGTTCTCTAGTAATAATAAAATTAAATTAATTAAATTTATAAAATGTTCATATAGGGCACAGGAAGTCGAAACGTCGAAAACTGTCGAAACTGAAGCGGTAAAACAAATTTCATTCTACCATGTAAGAGAAAGCTTTCACTCGGGAATCCAAGAGACTTATAACCAAATAAAAAAAAGAATTTATTATCCCAAATTATTAGAACTGACACAAATAGTTATAAATCAGTGTGAAGTTTGCTAAGAGGTTAAATACGATCGGAAACCTATAAAACCAAAGTTTAAATTTACGGAAACTCCAAATGATTTAAATGAAATCATACACAATGAAATCATACACTTATACCATAATGAAAACCAATTTTCTAACTATTATAGATAAATTTTCAAAATTCGGAGCTGCTTATTATCTCTCAGATAAAAATCAATTAACTTTGATAGATGGTCTAGAAGATCATTTCACCAAATTAGGCAAGCCCAAAAAGATAATAGCAGATAACGAATTTAAAGCTATTCAAATAAAAGAATTTTTAAGGGAGGAAGGGATTAGTTTACACCTTACCAAACCCAACAACCACACCGGTAATAGTGACATAGAGAGACTTCATGATTCATTAGCTGAAAAATTCAGAATACTTAAATACGTTAATAAAAATATGTCAGTCAAAAGATTAATGCAATTAGCTGTTAGAAACTATAACGAACGATTTCACTCAACAATAAAAAATATTCCGAAAGAAGTTCAAAATCGTACAGTGGACTTCTCAAAAGTTAAAGAAAATTTAAAAACAGTAAAATTGAGAAACTTAAATATATTAAATAAAAGAAGAGAAGAGTATGAAGGGGAAAGGTCTACAGGTTTTATAAAGAATTATAAAGCTGTAAGACATAAAGAGCAGCCCAAATATAAATTGAATATATATCTAATATTATCCATATATCTAATATTAAAAGATCTCCTAAATTCTTTAATTCAGGTAATGCTGCCGATTAATAAAATATATCAGAATTTAAATAGTACATAAAAACAATAACACTCTTTCTTTTTAGAATACCTAAAAAGAATTGAGTAAATATTATAGTAATAAAAGTACATGATATTGTTGTTATAGGAAACTATAATACCAGATATCTATACTAATAGTCTTTAAGTTGAAACTTAAATAATTTAAGTTGTTGTTAAAAAAAAAAAAAAAAAAATGAATAAATAAATTTTATTAATTTAAATTTACAGATTTTCACAATTATTGTTCTAATAACATACATGGGTTGGTTACCAACGATATTTGGATTTTTGCAAGTTAATCCAATATCTGAAGATGTAGGTTACATCCAAATAAAATTAAGGGAAGTAGAAATAACTAACGAAACTGTAACGGTTTTGCATATTATTAAACATATGGAACTAGACAGCGTTCTTTCACAACTAGAATTTAACTTAAATTCTTTAGATATTGAAAATAAAAAGTTAATAGAAACTGAAATTAGAATTATTAGGGCAAAAATTGCATCTATTATGCCATCTTCTACAAGAAGAAAGAGAGGCTTGGTAAATGTAGTAGGTACCGCAAGTAAATGGCTTTTTGGTACCATGGACAATGATGATAGGGAAGACATTTTAGAACATTTAAGAATTATCCAAGAAAACAATCATAACTCAATTTCCAGTTTGAACCAACAAATTTCAATTAACAGTCACTTTAATGAAACTATATATGAACTCAAAAATATAATAGAAAACGATAGGGTTAAAATCGAAAAAGTAGTTAACGAAATCAAAGATATTAGTAAGCAAAGTATAACTCATTCTTTATACATAGATCAGATTTTAAAATTAAGGCATTTAGAAAATAAGATAAATCAAATACAAGATAATATTGCATCTGCAAAATATAACATATTTCATCCTAGTATATTAACAGCAGAAGAAATCGAAATATTTCAAGTTGATTTTTTTAAGTTGAAGCTCATAAAAATGGGTATAATGACTTACGAAGATAATTCAATAATATTAGCAATTAAGATTCCTCAAAATTATGTTCAAACCGAACTTAGGCTAATAACACCTTTACCAAATAAAGAAAATTTTGAAATTAATGAAAATAATGAATATGTCGTAAAAATTGAAAATGTAACCTATACATATGTAGAAAATGTTATGATAAAAGATTTAAAAGCTAGTAAAAATTGTATTTTTAATAACCAATGTAAACTTAAATTTAACAATAAAACAAAAGTAGAAATTTTAGACGATGAATCAATTTTAGTAAAAAACGCAATAAATGAAATTGTTAATCAAAATTGTGATGATAGAAAAATTATATTGAATAAAAACTATCTCATAAATTTTTTTAATTGTAAAATAAACCTCTATCAGGAAACATTTTCAAATCAAAAGAAAACTATACAAGATAAATATTACTATCCAATAAATAGCTTAAGTCGAAATTTTACAAAAATATTAACATTTGAAAACATTGTAATAGATCACGTTAAAAATATTGAGGAAATCAAAGAACTTAAATATAATAAAAAAATATCATATGGTGTTCATATAGCACTAATAATTGTAATTATTATTATTTGTCTAATTATATTTATAGCATGGTTGAAAATTAATAATAACAAAATTGTTAACATATCTCATATAAGTAACGAAATTCAGGAGAATTTCAAATCAAAGGAGGGAGAAGTTATGTATAACTGTTCACTTTCGAACAAAAAAGAAGATCCTCCTAATAAAATTGAAATAAAAACTGATAACTATGATAAAATACTTTCAAGTGTTAATAACCTGTTAAATTCAAATTTTTAACAAAACAAATATGTAATACGTTGACAATGTAAAATTGTACTTCGTATTCTTGATTATTGAGCAATATTGAAATGAAATACTTTTTGTATACTTAAAAATATGTATATGGAATATCCACTTAAAAACACATGTACAGAATATTATTAAAATGAATATATTGCTGACCGTTCAATATGTGTATCTTTTTAGTTTTTATAAAATGATCAATATTACTGATAATCGAAAATATTGAAGTACAGTTACAAAATTTTAGAAATAAGAAATTCAGTTATGTACAAAAAACACAACAGTAAAGTCCAATAAAATTAAATATAACAACAACATTAAAAAAAAACCGTTTTTTAATTCATTATAAAAAAAATAGCAATATTTATTTTTATAAATACAAATTTCGCGTCGTACGACGGTCTGTTGCGGCTGGGCATGCCCGACGAGACAGTACTTGTCGGGTATGCCGATGACGTGGCCCTACTTATCGCGGCGCGGAGTGTGGAGCTAGCGCAGTTCAAGCTCAACCAAGCGATGCGCACCATCAGTGCGTGGATGGATGGGCATGGGCTGTCGCTGGCTCTTAACAAGACGGAGATCGTGGTCCTAACTAAAAAGAGGATCAACACCATACTCTCTCTGCGTGTGGGGGAGTTGGACGTTATGACTA
>OX352774.1:157880953-157885953 GCA_947095535.1 Poecilobothrus nobilitatus | reverse complement strand
ACTCCAGTAACCATAGCAAACATATCGAAGGAGAATCGGAAATACATTGATAGCGGAATTCAACTTCCAAAAATTTCATTTGAAAAATTTGGCGGGGACTACACGAAATGGCCAACTTTCCATGATCTATTCACAACAATGATACATAATAATGAATCGCTATCGGATGTACAAAAACTTCAATATCTGAAAGTACAGCTAATCGGTGAACCTGAGCAATTACTTCGTCATTTTCAGGTTACCGAAAGGAATTATGTGGCTGCATGGGAATTGTTGATGGAGAGATATGATAATAAGAGGGTGCTCGTCAACAATCAACTAAAGAGGCTTTTGAACCACAACACGACCATCAATGAGAATGCACAGGGCATTAAGGGGTTGTTGGATACAACATTTGAATGTTTACAAGCTTTAAATAATTTAGATATAAACACAGAAACATGGGATCCAATAGTCACGTTTATCGTCACCCAAAGATTGCCGCAAGCAACTCATCAGTTATGGGAACAAGAAATAAGCAAAACTAAAACAATTACCAGCCTTAAGACGTTAAAGGAATTTTTAGAAGCCAGATTTAGAGCGTTGGAAGCTGTAAATTCAAGAGGACCAATAAAAGCAGAATTCAAAAATACAAATAGTAATATCAAAGTTAAACCAACAATCAAGAATTTCCATTTACAAACAAATTCGATGTGCTCGTTGTGCAATGGCCACCATGTTATAAGAAGATGTCAAAAATTTTTAGCATTAAATCCTTTAAAACGGTCAGAAATTGTACGAGAAAAACGACTATGTTTAAATTGTTTGGGAGCTGGGCATATGCTGAAAGACTGTTCAAGTCAGCATACATGTGTTCATTGTAACAAGCGTCATCATACTCTCATCCACTTCAAAATGAATAATGTTATAGTGGACAATCATTCCAATGGTGGCACCAGAGCAGTCTCCAGTCCTTCCACATCACGTCAAAATGACACAGTTATAGCGACAAACCACATATTAAATGTTGATAGTCCAGAATTTATACCGTCAGTTCATCACAATCGCACAAATGACAATAACTCATTTGGGTATAAAGGTCGAGCTCATCAAATTCTACTTGCAACAGCATTATTAAGAATTCTAAGCCCAACCGGAGAAGAAGGTGTAGTGAGAGCCCTGATAGATCAAGGATCACAGGCTTCATTCATAACAGAGAAGGTGGTTCAAAGGTATAGATTAACAAAGAAAGCAATCAACGCTACAATCCAAAGTATTGGTCGAGAAAAAGTACACTCTGTCAAGTCACGTGTTAGATTTACTTTGAAATCTCTTCATCAAGATATTGACATCAATGTGGAAGGTTTGGTACTACCGAAACTTACAAATTTGTTACCTCAAACTGATATACAAAATAGACATTGGAAACACATAGAAGGTTTAGAACTAGCTGATCCGAAGTTTTACGAACCCGGTCAGATCGATGTACTTTTGGGTGCTGACGTGTTCAGTCAAATTTTGTTAGAAGGTTTAATGAAGGGGGAACCAGGTATGCCGATCGCACAGCAAACCATATTTGGTTGGATTTTATCAGGCAAGAATCATGAATCCGCACCACAAAATGTAACAATAAGGAATTTTCATTTATCTTTAAATCTAGAAAAGCAGCTAAAATCTTTTTGGGAGGTGGAAGAAGTGCAAAACACTGTTTTGCAAACAGAAGAAGAGAAAGAATGTGAAAGGATATATACCGAAACAACAACGCGGCGTGCAGATGGTACTTATGAAGTTCAGCTACCATTTAGAGCAACGACACATAGTGACTTTTTAAGTCCATCTAGAAACATAGCACTACAAAGGCTATACCAATTAGAAAAGCGTTTTAAAAATAATGTAGAGTTGAAATCAGAATATATTAAATGTATCAATGAGTACAAAACATTGGGTCACATGAGTCTAGTTGATCCAGAAGAGCTCTTTCAAAACAGTGGGCCAAACATCTTGTCGTATAAAACCAGCTACCTGCCTCATCACGGGGTTATTAAAGATACGAGTACCACAACAAAACTTCGAGTAGTATTCGATGCTTCTAGAGCGACAAAAAGTGGCAAGTCCTTAAATGACATGTTGTTAAAAGGACCAACGATTCAAGATGAGTTGTTGACAATATTGATCAGATGGCGAAAACATCGAGTTGCCTTCACGGCCGACATCGAAAAGATGTATCGTCAAATATGGATAAAGAATGGGCACACGGAATATCAGAGAATAGTGTGGAGGGAAGATCCATCCCTTGAAATTCGAGATTACAAATTATTAACAGTCACGTTTGGCACAAAAAGTGCACCATACTTAGCAGTGAAAACTCTAAAAAACTGGCACATGATGAAATGGATAATTTTCCTGTAGGATGCAGAATCATAAACAATGACTTTTACGTCGATGATCTGTTGTCGGGAGCAGATGACGTTGAAACAGCATTACAGGCTCAACAACAGATCATAAGCGCCACAAGATCGGCAGGATTCTCATTACGAAAATGGATGTCTAATAGTAACAAATTATTGCGATCATTGCCACTAGAAGATTGCGAAAAATTACTTCCAGATCAAAACAATGACGCAGAGACTACTCGAACTTTGGGTATACATTGGAATCCAAAGAACGATTCTTGTGGATATTCCATCAACCTTGAAGAAGCTCCTGTGACTTGGACTAAAAGAAGCATATTATCACAAATCGCAAAGTTATTTGATCCTATGGGATGGTTAGCCCCAATTATCATATCGGCCAAAATTATCATGCAAAGGTTATGGCTATCAGGGTTACAATGGGATGATGAAGTAACAGCTGATTTAAGAAGGGAATGGATTAAATACTTTCAAAATTTAGAGAAAATTAAGAGAATTTCCATTAAAAGATGGATCGGATATTCCGAAAAAGATACAGCTATTGAGTTACATGTATTTTCAGACGCTTCTACAAAGGGTTACGCAGCTGTCGTGTATACGACAGATTCTAATGGCACAAGATCAACATCGATTATCATTTCTAAGACAAAGGTTGTACCAATAAAGACCATATCGTTGCCACGACTTGAATTATACGCTGCTGTATTAGGAGCCAAACTCTTAAAATATACTCTACAAGCTCTACGAATATCACAACCAATAAAATTATTTGGATGGACAGATTCCGAAATTGTACTCGCATGGCTTGAAAATCACCCAACAAAATGGACAACGTTCGTCGCCAACAGGGTTTCACACATTCACGAGCTGGTTGGTCAAAATATTTGGAATCATGTACCGACAAAACAAAATCCCGCAGACGTCGCGTCAAGAGGTTTATGTCCATCTGAACTTGAAAACCATCCCTTATGGTGGCATGGTCCAGACTGGCTAATGAAATCATACACACATTGGCCAAATAAGAGGGAAGCCCATACCAGCCTTGAACAAAGAAAGCTTCAGATAAATCTTGTATTACCAACATTGAATAACGATATAATCGAGAACCAATTTTCGTCATATACAAAATTAATTCGCGTGCTAGCATACTGTCACCGATTCATTGCAAATTGTAAACTCAAAGAGAAAGATAGGAGAGAAACCCACTATTTAAAATCAAATGAGATTAAGCAGGCGTTCAAACATTTAATAAAGCGGGCCCAACAAAGGACATTTTCAAGAGAGGTAGCTATGTGTAAACGAAATGATAATTTAAAAAAGGGTACTTTAATAAAATTAAATCCGATTTTAGATCAAGAAGGTATCTTACGAGTGGGGGGTCGTCTTAAGTTTTCAGAACTTCCGTATTCAGAAAAACATCCAATCATTTTATGCGACAAAGATATTTTCACAAAATTATTAATTGAAAAGGTTCATAAAGAGTGTCTACATGGTGGCCACAACTGATGATGTCCATACTAAGAAAACAATTTTGGATTATTAATGCTCGGAATACGATCCGTTTTCAAATATACAAATGCATTCCGTGCTTTAAACAAAGGGCTGAAACACGAACTCAACTAATGGGCGAGTTAACAAAAAGACGAGTGCAGATGGCCAGACCATTCCTACATTCTGGTTTAGATTATTGTGGCCCATTCGAGTTGAAAACCCACAAAGGAAGAGGTGCTAAACGGTATAAGTCATATGTAGCTCTTTTCATTTGTATGTCAGTCAAAGCTATTCACCTGGAATTAGTAACAGATATGTCAGCAGAAGGATTTATAGCTGCTTATCGAAGATTTTGTTCTCGTCGTGGATTCTGTACCGATCTATATTGCGATTGTGGTACTAATTTTGTAGGCGCACATAAAATATTAAAAAATCAAACACATTTTATGGTAGGAGATATAAAAATGGAAGTTGCTGAATTTATGGAAAATGTCGGAGTTAATTTTCACTTCAATCCCCCTGGTTCACCACACTTCGGCGGTCTATGGGAAGCTGGAGTTCGCTCAACTAAACATCACTTAAAAAGAGTGTTAAATAATATCACACTAACATACGAGGAGTTCGCCACGGTATTAACACAAATCGAAGCATGCTTAAATTCAAGGCCACTTTGTGAAATGACAAGTGATCCTCAAGATTTATTACCGCTAACCCCAGCTCATTTCTTAATTGGTGATAGCTTGTTATCTACACCCCAACAATGTGTTTTGGACTTGAATGTGAATAGACTGGATCGTTAGCAACATTTGCAACATATCCTGCAGAGTTTTTGGCGACGATGGAATACCGAATATTTAAGCCGTTTACAACAACGCCCTAAATGGAACCGAACACGCGAAAATTTAAAGATAAATGATTTAGTCATAGTAAAGGACGAAAATCTTCCACCGAGTAAATGGCTTCTCGCTAGAGTTATAGATACTCATTCGGGCTCTGATGGATTAGTACGAGTAGTGAGCGTTCGCACGAAAAATTCAATTTTCAAACGACCCATTTCCAAATTATGTGTTCTTCCAATCGGAAACCAACCGCTTGACCAAACTGATCATAATTCGCAAA